>JBBPUI010000642.1:0-17419 GCA_038094615.1 Heimioporus aff. retisporus
TGGACAACCTCTTCGACCAAGGGAGAATAGCGGAAAAACTTCTTGGCATCTACTATGTCCCGGTCACAGACGGGATCACCAATGGAACGCTCGCGTTTGGTGGATACGATGACTCGGTTGTCACTGGCAAGGTGGAATACGTACCGATCACAAGCGTCTCGCCCGCGTCAAATTACTGGGGGATTGACCAGGCGATCTACTACGGTGAAACTGTAATCCAGCCTCAAACCGCTGGGATTCTCGATACCGGTACCTCGCTCATCGTCATCGCGTCAGGTAACTCATTGTTGTGGGCATTAACCTCCAGCTGATGTTGTGCTTCGACGCCTACAGATGCATTCCAGAGATACAAGAACGCAACAGGTGCAACCATCGACCCTCATACTGGCCTCCTCACCATTACACCACACGAATATTCTACCCTGAAGACACTATCGTGGTCTATCACCGTTGGCCTCACTGGCACTGGATACTGTCGAAGCTCAGGTACTCGGAGCAACATTGCGGACGCTATTGAGCTCTAGGTATAGCTTCCAGGGCCACGCGAGTTTCTCCATGTATTCCATGACTTGAATCGCTAATATCTTCTGCTTCAGTATGAAGTCTCACTGGACCGCGTTACTATTCGGACCTTGGTTCACATTCGTAATACAATTCACGACGTCGCGCATAAGCTGGAGTTACATTCGCTCCCAGCTCTGCACTTAAACCTGTCAGCAAACATAGTCTATCTCCTGCCGAGGTTCTGATCAAGAGTGTGCTGCGATAGGTGACAACGACGCTCGCATGCATGACTCGGGAAAGGCTAGTTCGCTTCGGTTCGCGGCAACACTAGCATCGCTTTTCTTAATTAGATACTTAGGTCACCTTTTTCTTGGCAACTAAGTGCGCCAGACCGGCCGGGGCTGTTGCCAATTTGCTGATCGCCGCCCCCGCCGCCACCTCAAACCGATTTGAAAGGACGATCTAAATCCCCAAATACAACTTCCGAGATACATGGGAGATAATTAATGGTACACAGTGAGGCGGCCCGGCTATGGGACATTGTACATGATCCATTGGTCCGGAACGCTAGTTCATGTGATGATGGGCGTATCAGGACCCTCAGTGAAAGAATGAACGATGTAATGTGGCATCGTCAACGGGGGAGAATTGACCTGAGGGGTGAATTAGATCACGACGACCAAAAGCCGTGCCAGCGCGAGAAGTGATCATATGGTGAAGTAGCGGAAATAAGAGTTCACCGTCAATGATGTATGGAAGCCCGGGCAATCGTATTCTCTTCGATGCAATGCGGGTCATCTCATAATCCCAAGTAACCAAATTCCCAAATCCATGTGCCGAACTACGCCGAGACGACCCACATTGTGCCGAAGAGAGCACGATAGTCCTGGCTTCCATAGTGATGGCAGCCTCCGGAGGACCATCACCACGATCAAGCAACGCCAGGGGCCGCTATGACCCTCGTGCTCGAGCATCATTCGATGGGTATTCGCGTAATGTCTGAAACAGTTCGGAGATTATTCGTTGATTGGAGCTGGAGCCGACATACAAGTAATGCCAGCGCTAGCACGGGGCTTTTCGCCTTCCGATCTTTTTGCTTTCCGCACAACGGATGTGGCAATGGCATCCTGTTCGGCGATGGCCGAGCGCATAGTGGGTTAACATCGGTCTCGGTCTCGGTCCCTCGGGGGGGATGTGTAGTACTGTACTCGCCCATTGGTACCATGCCGAGAGTCTGCGGCTTGTCAAGGTGCTTGTGGCCGGTTCTGCGATGGCTCTGGCACGCGACTGGGGGTACTCGAGAGTCAGCAATGCCGCGCTATCTCTGCAAAAAGTGATGCACTGTCACGAATGCCCGTAGCATCAATGTATCATTTACAGAGTTGGCTGCACTGCTTCGCGTATCCTGTCTCATTCAATCGCAATACGAATATTGTTATACACGGACTCTGTCCTACATCATACTGATCACGCAAATAGACTGTAACTCGGAGTTTCTGGCGCCCTTTTCACATGGCTACCATTGGAATAATTAATTCCTGGGGTGTAGTTCAAGTTGACTTCTTCATGATATCAAGAGTCATATCTTCAAAATAGTAACCACGTACGTTCCTTACGAGTCACAAGGGCCGCAGTGCCAAATGTTACCTGATACCACATGGCCTCGGGTGGCAAGTTTTAGCTGTTACTGTGCTTTTTTCAAACTCCGGATCTGAACTTGTTGATGTCGCCCTCCTATCATAGAAGTATCGACCTTACTGCTCTGGAGTCTGGATCGCAGCAACGGGAAAGCAGTTTTTTGAAATTGGGATGCATGTACATGAGCGAGCCGAGGGTTATTCGGTTTCGTATCGCTAGCTCTTGTGAGTATTTAAACTCTTCGGCCAACTGCTATCATAAGTTATATCGTCTCTCAATGAGGGATTGAGTAACTGTAGTTCCCCGATGCCTTGATTCACTGCGGAGGGATGGCACTTGTGGGCGTGTGCTCGATTGCCAATAACAATATCGGCCGTGCAAAGCATGAACCGGCAACACCTTTATCGTCGCCGTGTTCCAACGAGTCTCGAAAAAGTTCGTATTAAGAGCTAATATCGGAACAAGTTAGTTTGATACTTGGACACGGTGGGACGTTGAACGCCTTTGCAGGTTACTTTTCGGGTTTAGCTTTACCGCTGGCCTCCGATTTGAACTACTCCGTGATGTCTTGCTAGAATTGGGACTTGGGTTCAACCTTCATCCTCTCTCTTTCCAGAATCCTTGGCATGACCTGCTATGCACGCCTAAATTATTGTACCGAGTTCGTTAATTGGGGAACCATTTAAAAGCTAGCCCATTCTCCCCTCTGCTCCTTCCGTTAGCGATACTGGTACAAGCAATGGGTAGTTTTGACAACACGCTAGGCGCCTTATTCATTGGCTTCAATGTGTCCGCAGTGTGAGGACAACCTGTTTCTGCGAGATTATCCCTTAACTATTCCGCAGAGTATATGCTGTGTTTCTCGTTCAGTCCATGAATTACTATTCCCGATACCCTTCAGATAAATGGGTGCATAGGACTACCGTGAGTTATTTTCCAGATGTTTGTTATCTTACGGACTTCATGTCTAACCCAAATAGGTTGGGCTACTGATGTATGGAGCCCTCTTGTTTTCGTGACACTCATCATAGATCTTTTTTTTGAAAAAAACCCTCAGGGTGTTAGAGATGGTGCAAGAAGCGTTCATAGGTCACTCCGTGTACTATTACACAATAACGTGTGTTGTTTTCACCGTGGGTTGCTGATGCTCTAATTACCGCATAGAAATTTTGATAACCCATTAATCCTCATTGGCAAACCAATCTGGTGTGTAATGTAGTTTCTATACTCTCTGTCATCTGACGCTGCTGCAGGTCGCTTGTTGTGCGTACGCTTCGTTGACAGTGTACTCGGATCGATCAATCCTGTATCTTCTAGTTCCAGCTTCTTCTCGGGGTGAGTTGATACATAGTCTTTTGTATTTTGGACATTCGAGAACACCTTACTGTCCAGGCGGTGGTCGGATGGATTGTAAAGTCGTACGTTCATCTTTTTTGAAGTCTATTCGCCACAGCCAATACCATCCCCACCATTGTATAGCCTTTTCGCACTGCGTGTCTGGCGATGTAAGCGTTCCTTCCTTCCATACTGGGAAGTGTTTGATGTATTGTTTCTTTTCAGTCAGCAATAGGAATGTATGGTTGACAGCAGTCCTTGTAAGTTTTCTAGCCATGTAGATCATGTCCATAACCACAGTCTCTTGCAAGCTGTGTCAAAGTTTTGCACAACTAGGTAAGATCCACCTTTGTAAGAAAGTGAGTCTAGTTTCTTACTTTCTTTCTTTCGAAACTCTAGCGGTTGTCGTTGGTGAGGCTTTTTTCCAGGATTTCTTCTCCACACTAATTTGTTGGATAGTCTTCGTAGCAAAATGGTATCAGGATTTTCATATCCAACAGGATCACATCTAAACTGAATATGCATTACAGCTTGGAACTTCAATCATTACTTGATCTTGCGAATCTGCGAGTCAGTTGGATCTTCCTGTGTCCCCTTTTCTTCTCTGACTTGCTATTTTTGCTTCAGGTGTTAGGAATCACTGGGCTCGTCATTGGTGTTGTGAATGACATCAGCGTGGCTGTTTCTCTTTGTTATTACCTGAACAACATGCAGTCGAGCCTTGCACAGTGCGTTCCATTCACCGGCACAATTTTTGAGCAGCTTTTCATTCATTTAAAGAACAAGCTCTCTTATCAGAAATTTGATGAGTCACGCAATTCACACTGGAGCAGTAACAAGGTAATTCCAACCTCTAAGTGGTAATCATTCCTTCTGGTTGACTCTTATTGCATAGCGCAATGAGCCTTGTTATTTTGATTGTTGTGAGTGCTGCCTGCAACTTTGAGGTGAACTTCCTTTTATCTCGCCTCATTAGTACAACATTATGCCTCATAATCTGATCTTTGTCAGTTGCTACTTTGTTCTGAGCAAATGTAAGTGAAATCTTTTCTTGGTCCAAAGCACTGTAATTTACCCATAATTTAGTATACGGGGTGTCATTCATTGCAGCGTAAGTGTGATTATTATTCGGACGACATGAAGGCTTTATTATTTTAGACTCAACACACGTCAGACCATTCAAGACCGAAGTGCTGACCAGGATTCAATACCGTTGTCATCCCCTCAGAGTATTATTACAGTCACGCGGAATCATATGGTCAGCGTTCATATGGCCCTTGAACCCACGAAGAAATCGCGGGAAATAGAGTCCGATCCGGAAGAAATGGCTTGTTAGTTTAGGTGAGTTTTAGATATCACAGTTCACACTTATGATAACAGAACGGTGTTTGCCCTTCGACGTATTCTGATGATCAGTTGGAGAGATCCCATTACACCGTTTGATCGTAAATTATTGAGGGGAAAGTTTGACACTCCACCCTATTGTCTCTTCATACGTACCCGTACTCCTCTTGTTGATTCATGTTATCAGTTGGTTTCAGTTGCGTGATAATTAATCCACATCTCCAGGAGAGAAATTTACTTTCAAGCAGGCCAAATACAAGTTGACCGTCCGAGACCTCGGGGGTCTCTGGCCGCCACGTCGGATCTGTGCAAAGCGGTAAGACTAGCACAGGTTAGTAACGAATATCAACCATGGAACAAAATGGCCACTTCTATGTGATACAACTCTCCGCATAGTCGCTGTTGAGTACCTGCGGGGCCTCTTTGACCACTTCAACCAGTAATCCTGCGCACGTCCGCAACATCCTTGTTGTCCGTCAAAATAGAATCCTCTTTGGATGTGGTGCGGACGGTAGATATCTTGCGTTTAGCAGTCGCTTTGTTTTGATGAGCAACTTGCGTGTTATTTCCCCGCAACGAAACAGACGCATCCCACATTCGATTCGGCGGACCGTCGGATACATCCCATGTTAAACGATTCAAGCACCCGAGAATTCTGTGACCGACAATAATTGTCGAGAGGTTCTAGAAGTAAAGGTACTACACCAGAAGACTCAGAGTCCTCACCGACTCGGATATTCTTGCCAACGTGAAAGTGATGAGTGACGATGCAATTTGAAGTCGTAGGATGACGAGGTAGTAGCGTGAGCACCTGAGCCTCGAGCTTGACGCCTTGAGTAACCGTCATTTGTGGGAAAGGGGAAGTCACCGGTGCTAGTCCTAAGAAGACTTCATGTATGGAGTTTGGTGCACCCGCCAATTACAATAATCTTGCGCGGGACCAAATCGAAGAGCCCCCAGCTGTGCTTATGAGATGGATTCTGAACCACATCAAGATAGTTTGGCAAGCGTGGTGGCTGGAACTACCCGATATTGACAACAAGAGCACCGTGAATGCTGATCCCACCCGGTTCATGTAGATGCATTCCAGCGAACTTCCATTTTTTTACTCATATATACTCGTTTTCCTTAGTGCACGCGCCGTTCAAATCACAGTGCTCTACAACTCATTCTTTGTGGTTAACATATGGATTTGTCGATGAAGAGCTTAACATATGTGACAGAGAATACTCAGCTCTGGCGCATTGGTTGCAGCTGTAGTGGATGTTATCATTACCATTTACTTCTGCCGGTTACTTGTTCGTCAGCGGAGTAACACCCCTCTATTCAAAGGGTAAGCAATCATTATGTTCAATGTCCTCGAAATTCACTGGGATCCATAAGCACTGCATACCTTTTGCAGCATCTCATAGTGCTTGCGGCGAACATTGGTAGCTGAAAGGCTGCGTTTGCGCTTGTGTCGTGCGTTTTGGTACGTTCCCTTCGATACCACCTGTCCAGTCGCCGATGTGTTTTGTGTGGAAAAAAAGGATCTTGATCTTGGGAGTTCTTTGCTTTAACTGGATGTTTTCCTTGCGCTACAACACGCTTCCCGCCAACCTGAATTCTCGAATGTACCTTCGGGGTGAAATGATCGTAGACGATGATGTCGCCATGGCGACGAGATGAACCAGCGCGAACTGCTTCCCCTTTTTCGGTAGGATTTCTCCTGTCCGATCGTGTAGTCCATGCACTTGGAATGACGACACCTCCAGGAAAATCGTTAGAAAGGTGGGGACAGGGACACTTTCGGACGTGATTCATCTAGGAGATTCGATGAAGATCGAAGCACAATGGATCATTCACTTCGTCGAGACTCGGAAAACGAGCCTGTGGAACGACAGACTACGGTACTGTACGGACGGAACTGGATCTGCATATGCGAAGGCCACATGCAAATGGGCACGGAAAGGAAGCTAGACAGCAGCACAAGAACAAGAACGAAATAAAAAAGACGACGCTGTTTAGGAATACGAGCGCAAGGGGAATGCCAATTCACATTCGAACCCGTCCCCTCACTATATCTTACTCCCGACGAGACTAGCACACAGAAGGAGATACGCAACCGTAGCGGACGTCCCAGACACACATAAATACTTTACGAAAGATGAGAACGAACATGTTCATTGCAGCCGCAGACACCCTGAACGGTCGATGCTACTGAGGTCGTCGACAGAAGCGCGGCATGCACACACGTACCCAGGCGATTCGGATGCCATAATGACAGGCGTCAAGTCATTCTTCCCTTTCCCTTGCGGCACGGACGCAGGGCTGCAAGCACCAACGCAAGGTCCTGCTCACTATATGAAGCTGTCTGGGCATGCTCAAGTAGGGCATCCCATTGAGACTGGGACACGGCAGCAAGGTCACTGGCACCATGATCCACCAGTGATGAGATTATCGAGAGAATGCAGCGGTGGCGTAAAGCTTCAGATAGTATATCAAACATCGGGGGCCGGGGATCGATGCACGACAAGAGATAGCGCGTAAGACAAGGATATCCGCGCTGCATTGCGGCTCCAAGGATGGTCATTGCGTGGGAGCTGTTTGCCATGAGATTACAGCCTGCCTCGATGAGGGTTTTGACCCGACACAAACAGTTGCGTTCGGGGTAATTCGCGATGGCAATGTGGAGAGCGGTATCCCCATTGGACGTCGTGATGTTCATGTTTGCGCCTCTGTGAATTAGAAAATCGATCATACAGATATCGGTCCCATACTGTAGGGCAGTGGGTATGATGTCCGAGGGAAATTGCACGTTGGACAAGAGCAACCAATCCACTACCGACCTGTAGCCGCGCTCGATGGCAGCTTCCATGACTGTTTTCCCTCTAGAATTGCAGGTATTTAGATTGAGACCAACTCTAACAAAGCTCTTGAGCAAGCTCAAAGACGTCGGCTCGTCACACTTGTCGATGGCGAGGTGGAAAACAGTGTCTCCATCAGAAGCAATGGACTTCACGTCGGCACCTTGGCAAATCAGGATGTCGATAATCCGCGGAGCCAAATTGGCATGCCGCAGAATGGAAGGTATGATGTTTTGAGGTGGTTGGACTTTGCACGAGAGTAACCCTTCCACCACTGACAGGTAGCCGTGTTCGAGGGCAGCCTCTATGGCAGTTTCCCCCCTGGAATTGCGAGCAGAGGGATCACAGCCGGCTGTGATGAGCCTCCGGAGCAGGGTCAAGGATGCCGACTCATCATATTTAGAAATGGCAAGATGAAGGGCAGTGTCCCCATTGGATGTAGTGGACTTTGGATTGGCACCTCTTGAAATCAGAGCCTCGACAAGTGGTGGGGTTGAGTGACACTGGAGAGCAGTCGATATGATGTTTGGAGGAAGTTGCACTTCGCACAAGAGTAACCGCTCCACCACCGACCGGTAGCCGTGTTCGAGGGCAGCTTCTATGACAGTTTTCCCTCTGGAATTGCGAGCAGTGGGATCGCAGCCAGCTGCGATGAACCTCTTGACCAAGGTTAATGATCTTGGCTCGTCATACTTGTTGATGGCGAGATGGAGAGCGGTGTCCCCATTGAACGCAATCGACTTCGTGTTAGCACCTCCACGAATTAGAATGTCTATAAACTTTGGAGCAGAACAGCACTGCAGGACGCTTGGTATGATGTCTGGAGGAAGATACACGTTGCACAAAAATTCCACTGCCAAACTGTAGCCGCGATCAATGGCAACTTCTATGGCTATCTTCCCTTCGGAATTGCAGGTAGTGGGATTGCAGCCGGCTGTGATGAACATCTTGAGCAAGGTCAAGGATGCTGACTGATTATACTCGGAAATTGCAAGGTGAAGGACGGTGTCCCCATTTGATGCAGTGGACTTCGGATCAGCACCTCTGGAAATTAGAAGCTTGACAAGCTGTGGAGTTATTCGATACCCCAGGGCAGTTGGTATGATGTTTGGAGGAAGCTGCACATCGTGCGAGAGTAAATGTTCTACTACCAACCCGTGGCCGTACTCGATGGCAGCCTCCATGACTGTTTTCCCCTCGGAATTGCACAAAGTGGGATCGCAGCCGGCTACAATGAACTTCTTCACCAAGGCCACAGATGTCGTCTCGTCGTAGTTGGAAATGGCGAGATGGAGTATAGTATTACCATTGGACCCAATCAACCTCATATTTGCCCCTGCGTGAAATATGAGGTCGATCATGTTGGGAGCAAGGCCATTTTGCAGAGCGATCAACAAGAGATCTGGTGGTAATGCTTTGCACGAGAGAATGTATCTCACCACGGAGATATATTCACGCTTTGCTGCAATAGTCAATGGTGTTTCACCCTGTCCGTTGAGTGCAAGAGGATCGCCCCCAGCGTTGATCATTTCTTGCACCAATTCCAAACTACGAGGTTCCCAAGGGCACATTGCCGCGAGGTGAAGTGGGGTGTCCTTACTTTCATCCGACACAACATTGATATCGACTCCCCTCCGGAGTAGGAAACAAACTACAGCGACAGTTTCAGATGTGTCGCCGGTCGCTGCGGTGAGAAGAAACCGAGAGGGTGGCGGTTGATCATGTGGAAGCAGATATTCCAGCATCGAGGTATGTGCAGCATGCAATGCTCGCTCGATCAACTCTGAACCGAACTGACTATCTGGGGAGAGGTCGACGCCAACTTCACGCAACCTGCGTGCCAATGTAACGTAATCTTTGTCTGCTTTCTTGCTGTCCCTTCTACATGGCCTCGCACTGCTGAAAACCGCACGATAGAGCTTTTCATCGCCAATTTCCTTTGCCCAGTTCGTGAATTTGTCGGTCTTCATGAGCTTCGCGAGCACATGAACGGTATGCCATGGCATGCAAATAACGGTTGAGATCGTCTCTGAGGTTACCGTACCACCTCTCTCCAAGAATTCGTCGACAAGGGTATCATTGCCAGCATCAATGGCAACATCAATCGGGAAGGATTTGCAAAGGTCGTCAATCATCAAACCCTCCTTGTTCACATGTGCACCATATGCCAAGAGAACCATCGCGTGTTCAGTCTTTCGGAGGTCCACGGCATAGACAAGTGCGTTTGTACCAACTCTTGTCTTGAGAGGGTAATGAGCAAACAAGAAAGTCTGCAGGAGACCAAAAGAAGAATAGGCGATGAGGATATAAAGAACCAGGTCGTGTCTTGACAATGGCCATGGCGGATAAGGCCATCGAAACTCCTCTTCACGCAGCTCGCAAAGTCGGTCCCAATGAGTTGGGTGGTGGCGGACATCTGCTCCCAGAGATTCAAGCCCTTTGAGGACAGCGATGGAGCTGGATTGCACGTGGATCATATGATCAAAGCCATAGCAGAGCACGTAGGACAGCATCGGGAAGGATTTCAGTAGCATGGCATAGTCGTTGGTATATTTCTCTTGCTCCAAAAAGACAGAGAGGTACCGCAAGCACATCTGGGCCATGTCAGCGTGGGCTATGTGAGGGACGACATAATACGCTTGTAGCGCGATACGGCTGCTAGTGGTAAGGTATTCCTATGAAGAAATGATTCAGACAGTGATCATCAAGGCAATAGTGGACGCATACTTTGACGCTGAAGTGAGACAACGAAAGTATATCTGTCCTTTCGCTATATGAGACGAGACTTGACAGCGAGCGTAGCAGGAATGTGCGCAAATCCTGCGACTTGTAGTCAATCTGTCCTTGCTTGGTATCAAACAAAAGGCCATCCACAATTTGAGCTAGGTGGAGCGGGTTCAATGCCACTACCAGCCAAACCAGGGTACGCCGCGCGAATTTTCCTTCTGGTCTTCGCTCATCAATTTTCCCCAGTATCCGTTCATATGTCGTTTCCAATTCATTTGGGAGGTTTTCAAGTGCTTCTTTCAACTCAGCCCCTGAGGTGCACTGTCTCAGCGCATCCAATTGACATTGCACCCATCGAAATCTAGCGAATAGCGGTGATGAGTGTCAAATTGACAGTGCGAAAGACGATACTTCTACCTTCCCTCTGCCTTTCCGTTCAATTGTTGGCGTATCTCATTCTTGATCTTCACATCGACAGCTCTCAGCTCCTTGTGCGAGTCAATCTCACGTGTGACGTGTAGCGCTATGTCTGTGGCCACGTCCTTTGCCACATCCTGGAAGGAAAGCGACTGTAACCGTACAAAGCAGCTCATCATGTCCTCATATGGTCGGCTTGTAACCAATAGCCGAACGTCATCCAGCTTTAGCTTGCCGAGAATGGGTAAGAGTACCCCAATGTCAGCACACTCATCGAGTGCGTCGATCACAATGAGGGGATACCAATGAAAGCAATTCACGGCGCGCAATACCAGATCACACATTTGATCAGGATTGTCAAGAGATAAAGTGCCCTTGCTTTTTCCCTCGAGTATCTTGTCGGGGACATCCTCAGGGTTAATGCTGAGATCGCGGAGGTGACAGAGGAGTTGTGAGAGTAGGGATCGCATCATAACAGCAGAAGTGCTTGACCGCTCGTTTTGGAAATCGAAGTAGAAGAACACCATTACTTCACCATGGCGTAGAGTAGTTTTCAGGTGCTCAATTGTGGACGCACTAAGAGAGTGAGCATATATATGTTCATGATGGGAAAAGATCAACTTACGCTAAGACCGACTTTCCACAACCGGCTATGACAGTTTGCGATATCAGTTGGGATAACTTACAAAATCCTGAATGCCTCACCCTTTCCATGCAACCATAAGAAACGATCCGTTTTAAACCTCCACTTTTCGTACGCGTTGGTGTTTGGAAACCACATGCAGGTGCCCTCTTGACGTAGCTTGAGTAAACTATTATGCTTGTCCATGCAGTTGAATGCAGAAAGCCACTGCAAGGCTTCATGCAGCTTTCTCCCTGGAAACACGGTATTGTCAGCAGGCTTGAGTACAGAACAGAACAGTTCCTTCTTACGTCGTATTGTCATAACCTGTTCTATGTCTGATGAACGATCGCCTCGGCTTGATGATACTCTGTTACAGTAGTCATAATCGGACGCAAAAGGGTACTTTTCGATACGACAATACCCACACGTTCTTTCCATGAGAATCATGCTGCGTTTCCTCCGCTGGGGGGAGAACAGTGACTTGTGGATCTTGAGCTTGGTGATGAGGGTGTCTCTCATAATTCCTGAATACCAGAGTCAGGCCCGCATCAAGAAAATTGTCGCAAGGCTAACCAAACATCGGTGGTGAGCAGGAAGTGGAAAATGTCCTTGTGCTTATCAAAGAGAACTGCGATTGCAGTGAGTGGGTCCCCCGCGGCGTGGAGTTTCCTGGCAGGCGCAAGGACCGGTCGACTTCTGTCGTTGACCTCCAACGTGTCGTGCATCTCTTTTAACTTTTCCAAACATGAGCGTGGTTCTCCACTGGTGAGCCAGTCCGTCAAACGGTCATCGATGGTGTAATCCGCCAGTGAAGCCTTCGTGATGGCGACCACAATGATGCGAGCGGATGCCTGTATTGTCCCCAGTTGGCGACAGAGCTTCTCGAACACATTGCAGTTTTGGGCGTTCACGGATGACTGTACGGAGACACAGATCTCTTGCGAGATGGTGGAGATCTCGTTGAGAATACGTTGGAAGCAAGCATCCACTGAGCCCGCTGCCAGTGGCATTTCTCTGGGAACGATTGTTGCTGTACAGGATGGCGGTGAATATGAAGACAGTGTGGCCCCATTTCAGGGGGATGGTCTCGTGCCATGTTACGTGCTAACTACCAATTGGTCTCCGGGCGTGGTGCGTGAGTAGGTTTAGAGCTAATACCTAAATGCCTCCACACTTGCAGGCTTCTTAATTCATTGATAGCTCGCCAATCAATTTGCCCGTCCAGCAAGCTTACCAGATGTTGCCAATGCCATGGCATGCTACCCTCCGAATCGAAACCGACCACTGTCATCACTCTCGTCCGCACCTTGGATTCGTTTCACCTATGGAACAATCCATGCGCTTTGACGCTCGCAATTCGCTTGTCCACCCCTGCTTTCCCGCAGAAGACACCTAGAGCTACGGCAAGGTGTGCCTGCTGAAAACCGGGTGGCCCTCGTCTCCGCACAAAATCGAAGCCCACTCTCGGCTCGCCTTCCTCCCTGTTCTCCGGGCCTGACTCCCCCGTGCTCCCCCCACTGCCTCCTTCGAGCCTACTCCCATCCTGTGAGAGTCTCCCCTTTGAAGTCGCCCGGTGGTCCTTTTCCTCCAAGAGCTCCAGGAAGTCGCCCCGAGAGCCATTCATCTCAACGCCTACGAGTCCTTTGTCCGCCTCCTCTCCATCCAGGCTACCGAAGCAGAGATTCTTCAAGACGCAGAGCGCGCCGCGGCCCAAGCCAAATGGCATTTCGAGGCTGCATGTTGCACCATGCTCCTCCACACCCTCAACGCTACCATCGCCTCTCCCCCTCGCCCGGACGCCGATGTTTTCCCCTTCGTTGCCAGCTCATCTCTGCCATTGCCTCCTCAGACGTCCTCTTGGCCTCCCTCCTCCATCTCTTAATCAGTAGTTCCAGGTCTCCCTCCTCGAGCAGTAGCACTGCGCATCCGCCCTCATCGTTACATTGAGAAAGCTCAACAAGTTCTACGAGTGCCAGAGCGAGGAACTGAGCGCCTACAGCACTGGGTGCGCACCCTCGAGGACGAGCTCGAGGAGGCCGGCACGGAGCCGAAAAAATGGCCATCGACTTCGACGAGCCCGCACTAGACAGCTACAGCTGCGACGAACCGCCACAGCCCGATCCGGGGTTGCTTCCCCCCACGCAACACCCCCTCCGATCCAAGCCTGCTCAGGATTAAGCAGTACATGGACGACACTGGAACATGACCATGAACACAAATATTATTGCAGTCGTGCTCGGTGTGACCGCCACCGCCGTCGTCTCTAAAGCGACCCTCGTTAACCCGGCTGGCAGCCCCATGCTCCTCGACAAGGACAAGTTGGACGCCAAGTCGGTCCGTCCCGTTAAGTCCACTCTGAGCGGTCGCTCGCGTGATGGACCCACGCATCTCAAACCACTCTCCTCGGCGCGTAGCGCGCAGTTGCGCCGCCTCCAGTGCCAGCCTGCGACCCCTGAAAGCGCTTCGTCCCCCCACGGCAACCACGTCCCCTGACGACGCACCCTACCGCCATTGGGATCACTGGCACCGGGTACTGTCAAAACTCAGGTACTCAGAGCAAAATTGCGGACGCCATTGAGCTCTAGGTGTAGCTTCTAGAGGTCGCGTGGGTTTCTCCATGGAGTCTCACTGGACCGTGTTACCGTTCAGACCTTGGTCCACATTCGTAATACAATTCACGATGTCGCGCATGAGCTGGAGTTATATTCGCTCCCAGGTCAGCACTTAAACCTGTCAGTGAACATATATCGTCCGTTTCTCGCGGAGGCTCTGATCAGAAGTGTATCGCCACAGGTGGCAGCGATGCTCATACACATGACTCGGTCCGTGGGGAAAGGCCGGGTGCAGCATCCATTTCCGAGCTAGCCTGGGCGCTTCCTATGCCAGAATGTTATATGGAATATGGTCAGGAGGCCATCCGTCCAGCCGCCCGGGGTTACGTTAAGTTTTACGAAACCCATACCTTTGAATGCCGGAAAAGCGAGAAAGTACTTGGGGGCCGATGACGCGATGAAAGGTATTCTTTGTGTCGAGTTCATCTGGATGCTTTTTAGACCAATGAACTAACCATGGGGTTGGTTTTGGTAACTGTGATGGCTGTGCTAATTTGATTATCCAGGCACTTGGAAAGTGACAGGCCCTCATGAAACCTCGAGTGGTTGCCCATCTTGTGATGAACTGTCCGGCAATGTATTTGGAAATGACCTTAACTTTGCTGGGAGACATGGAGCCCGAAGAGAAGGACAGATCTGCCACCATGGTAGCTTCTTAACCCATGTGCGACCATACCTTCATTGGCTCCTAACAATGTCATCAGCGCCGATGCGAACCTCAGAAGCAGATACTTGATAAGTATCATGCTAGCCCGGCGGCGCATGCAAGGAAGCACTCTGAGAATGTCCCATACCTGAGTGAAACGAGGGCCGCGCGATACCTGCTAGATGAGGATCCGAATTCTTATAACTTGGATGGTCAATTTATGGCATCTTATCGTTGCCCAGCTCGGGTATCTACGCGGACTAACTGATAGACCTTCTATACTGCGCAAGCATTTCCACACTGATCATTTTAAGGCCCCACTGGTCAGCAAACGCTCTACAATCGTCTCGCCGAGCCATAGTACCCATTTCGTCGTCATTCACGAGTTCACACAGGATCCCACCTTGAGGTTGATTCGTGAGAAGACAAAGATCGACGCCGCACTCGGTATGACCTCTGCGCTCTAGTACGCCGCCTTCACGTGCGCGAAGGGGAACCATGTGACCTGGACGGGTGAAATCGAGAGCGCTGACAGATGGGTCGACGAGCTTCCTGGCCGTCAAGGATCGGTCGTGTGCGGATATGCCCGTCGTGGTACCTAAATGTATGGGATTAATGGCACGATATGAGCGTAAAAGAAAAGTACATACCGTGCTTGTAATCGACAGTGATGGTGTAAGCAGTGCGGTGTCGTTCTTGGTTCTCCGGAACCATCATCGGAATGTCGAGCGCCTCGAGGCGGTTTGTGGGTAAGGAGATGCAAATATAACCACTAGGAACGGATGTCAGCGAGCGCCATAATAACACCCAGCCTGGCAAACCTAGTGTGTCTGATGATCCAGGCCATGGCTTCGGTCGTACATTTGCTTGCGGACATGATGATATCACCTTCGTTCTCTCTGGATTCGTCATCCATGACCACGATCGGTTCTCCCCGTGCAAAGGCATAGAGTGCCTCCTCTAGTGGATCGAAGGAGAACTCCGTCCGGGGGAAAGGCTGCTCCACACGAACGGGACGCCATGTGTGCGTCGAACCATTGGCCTTTGGGGGTACGAATGGCATCGAGGGAGGCGTTGAGCGTGGCGAGTCTATTGCAAGAATTAGACGGTGGGACGCTCCCACCGCGGTTATATCTGTAATGCGGGCTTGAGATCGCAAACCCGAGTTTGACTTGCATTAGTCAGGTCTCTCTCATATGTGTAACGTCATGATGATCGCTCAGCTCTCATGTAATACTTAGATAAAACATATCGTACGAGGGTGCCGATTTGCGGGTGCATCATGGTCAAGGGCTCAGTGCTCAGCAGCTCGGTCGGGCCCAGCCTCAGTGTTTGCCAACTGGATGATTCGATGAATCCGGTCCGAGAGTTGTAGAGACCCCTGGCCAAACACGTACAAACATTGCTTTCTGCTCCCAACATGGTGTCGCTCGCTCGCTACATCCGAAACATCCGCAGGACGGGCATAAAGCAATGGTGGCATCAAATGCAGTACATCGGCGACGCCAAAGCAGGCACTCTCGTTGGCACAGACCAGTTCGTCGCCCCTCTTCCCGCTGCCGCATCCAAACATTGACCGCTCGGCCAGGTTCGGTAACCGCTACTTTGAGAATCTGAACCCCGAGGACGAAGTCCCAGGTGCGTGCCCCCAGGATACGTTCCGCGACGACGCGCTCACCCGCTGCGACCAGGTCGTCATAGATGGGTCGACTTTGCGCAACACTACGACAATGCCTCCCAAGTCCCACCCGAATGGCATTCGTGGCTGCAGCACATCCGACACCTCCCTCCGACAGAGGACCCAGTCGTGAAGGCGTCTTCGCCGTCGTGGAAGGCGGTGCGTCTTTTACTTCTTCCCCGTTGTGCACGTCGCTCATTCGCACCCGAAACAGCCATGGGTAGAAAATTTGACTGGGACGCGGGGCGCATACCGACCGTACAACACCGCCGTACCAAAGGTGAACGCCTGGAAACCCGAGGTTACAGCGCGAGGATAACGCATCGGAGGGCACTGTGTAGTCGATTTCCCAATGATTCATTTCACCCTACGATTTTACCCGTTCACTCTCATGAGCTCATAGAAGTTCTGGCGACAAACAATGTTGAGTGGTCTTGTAGTGTAGTGGTTATCACTTGGGATTTTGACTTCGCGACGTTCCACGAGGGATCTTCCCAAAACCCAGGTTCGAACCCTGGCAAGACCTCGATTTTTTCTTGAAACCATGCCCCCGCATTTTCCGCTTGCAAGCCGACGTGACGACGGAGAAAGTTCAAGAAATAGCGTCGGACTCAGCGGGTTCTCCGACTTCCAGGGGCCGTCACGCGCCACTGCATTTTAATATCCCGGTGAAACCGCAAATTATAAACCATGTCTCCTTGGCTCCGTCTAACAGGTTTCCCGAGTAGTCCGGAATGAAAGCGGTTTACAAATGCTCTGACGAAGTTATTCATCATAGTGGATGATGTGCTTCGCGATCATGTGTTCTCCGGATACCACGCCCACGCACCTGACATTCAAGTTTCCAAGGTGTTTGATTTACTAGCAAATTGACAAACAGCATTGGCAACTGGTTGATGGCGTAAATCGAATCGGTGAGGCACCACTACCACTAGCACAGGTCGATCGATAGCTTCAAGGTCTTGCAACATACGATGGCTTCTACAATTATCGTACTATGGCTCTCTGTCCCTCTAGTCCACAGAACTGCATGTCATCTAAGATACG
>JBBPUI010000643.1:0-17415 GCA_038094615.1 Heimioporus aff. retisporus
CTGTAATAGCCTCGCGTGCTGTCGAACCTTGGGGGAGGGAATGGCCCGTCAGCCGCTGACGAGGTGCTTCTGATCGCGACGTGCTTACTCTTCTGGCGTGCCGTACTCGAGAAGCTCGACGCTGCAGAGCTGCGCCTGACCCTGTATCTCCTCGTTCTGAAGCGCGAACGTGAGCACGTGCTCGCCCTCGATCAACGCGTGCTCGAAAAGAATGTCATAGTGCCATCTATCTACCCCAATGTCCTGTCGCGGTGTCCACCCGAGGTCAACACCGTCCAGGTATACCAACAGATCTTCCGCGCGAGGTATCCCTGACAGTGAGAACTTGACGAGATGGCGCGCGTACGCCCCGGACGACTCGAACGTCACCGTCCACGGCCGTCCGACATCGAGAAGCGTCCACGGGTACGCTTGCATCGGCATCACAGAACGCTCCACACGCGCCTGGTCCGTGTGCGTCAGCCAATGTGCCCACGTAACGTCTTGCATCGAATGTATGGCATTGACCCCAAAATAAGCGAAGCCACCATCGTATTCTTCGCCGACATCGATAATGGAATGCCCAATTTCGTGGCGCAGAACCAGGGCCCCGTTGGCCAGCGAAGCCGTCGTGGTGCTTTGAGATTGAATCAGCGTCGTTGTTGAATCGCGCCATCGTTCTCCTTACGTATATTCACCCCCAATGCCTGACGAAGCCATAAGCGAGCATCTATTTGCTTGGCAAAACAGAACTTGCCTCCATACAATGGATCGTTCGCTGTCGAGTCGACCGTCAGCTCGTTCGAACAGACAATGTCAAGGAGGGGACCCAACCGAGCAGAATCGCGTAATCACACTTGTCGCCGAGGGACGCACACGCAGCGAGAGCCACGTCCGACTTGTTCGCATACAGGCCCCTCAGTTCGGTCCCGTCTCTGTAGAGACCAAAGGCCGTGCTGCAGAAAACAAAAAAACAAAAAAGTAATTTTAGCGCGACGTGTGATCCGAGGTGTGCGCTCACTCCTTTGCCTTGCCACCAACGCCAACGCCACTCTGTCATCGAACATCAGCGATAAGATAGCATCACGCACGAGCTCCGAGCACCTCGCTGCTGGGCGTAAAGACCGCCCAGAAGTTGAGCAACGGTTTGACGGTGAAAAACGTCTGGTTCGTGGAGAGGTCACGTGCAAGCCGAGACGCGTCCTGCAAAAACCTGTCCCGTTCCCCGACGGTGTCTGCGATGATATCAACGTAGTTTGGCTGGGTGAACGATCGTAAACGGCGCCACGTACACCCATCAGAAAAGAATGCGAGGTCGACGCGATTTTCGGCAGATCCCGAGGTGATGAGAGGTATGAGTTCTAGTGGTGGGAGGTCGATATCCAACGCACGAGTGCTGGGGGTGTCATCCCGCGAGAAAGGCACTTGGGCTGAAGGATGCGCGAGGGTGGCAGGAAGCAAGGCCGAGAGGTCGTTCGAGCAATGCAGCTGGGCCTGCGACAACAACAGGCGTGGATCGTGCGACACGACGCGAAGAAGGGCGTCCTGGCCCGCCTCGGGATGCGGAACGGGGACGGGAGTGAGAACCTTGACGACTGTTTGTTGGAGCAAGGCCTTGTGTATCTGCGCCGACCTAAACGACACGAGTCGGCAGAGACCGTCGAGAGGGTCTGTGCGCAGGACCAGCTCCCAAGGACGTGCGCGGGCGCCGTTGGCGACAACACTGCCGAGGACACTGAGCGCGACGGTGATGACGGCCAAGCATCGCATGACGAGGCCGCAAGATGGGAGGCGGAGTCAACGCGGATTCGGCGACGACCGGCCCGTTGCATTTACGAATTGCCCTGCACGGGTGGAAATTAAGGGGACCGGGGGTCTCGACCGTTCATCAGGCGGGACAGGACTTCATCATGGGATGGCTAAAACGGGCCGTGCCACGACTTGATCAACGACGTGCCTGAATAGATTGTACGACTAAACTCATCAGAGTGGGAGTTGCAGGTACGGCCGTGCCTAGGGCCAAGTCTGTGCCCCGCACGTCGTTTCTCAGGTGGAGAGGCACTTTTAGCACATAGGGCTGGGCCACATCAAGGCACTTGTGATAACGCCAGATACCGGGCGAGGGGCGGCCGAGATGATCGAAACACAGCGTGGCAGAGTCCTCCCGGCCGCCGGTGTACATGGGACCACGAAGAACCACTCCACAATCGTTCCGCACGACTGTCCACGAACTCGTCGGCGAGTGCTGCACGACCAGAGCGAGATGAAATGAATACTACGCTTTCCATTTATGGATCCGGCGTGTCACTCTCCCGGTAGCCTTGCCGAACTTGAAACCATACCACGATGGTGGACAGAACTTCGACCAAACTTCATGTGCCCCACGTTACAGGAAGCTTCGACCTTGTCGGAATCTTGGAGCAGCTGGAACCGCACCAGCCGACAGACGGAAGAAAGATTGCCCTGGTGGGTTCTGCCCACAATCCTTCACGTTCCTGCCCATGTAACCGGGGATCTCACGCAGATCCTGCATGGAACGATGGGGTGAGCCACAACAGATACCTTTTTACTCTCTGCCGACACTTCTCTCTCTCAGACACAAAGATTACCTGTTCCAGAAACGGCTCGCATCAAAGTTGCCATTCGATTCTTTTAGGTTCGACTTTCGGTACGGCGTTCGTGTGTTGTGCGGTCTTCTCCGGTCCATTACATATGCGTATCTCAGGGGCAGTCACGAAAGCGGTGGCCAGTGGAGACACGGCGGACTTGCGGATGATGTCGAGGACCTTGTGACAGTCGTTGCCTACCTCCGATCCACGTATGGATACGAAGTTGACATGATCGTCGGTCATTCGCGTGGTTCCGTCGTTGGCATGCACTGGGTGTGCACGTCGGAAGAGGGAAAGGGCGTCCGTGCTCTGGTCAACGTGTCCGGACGCTATCGAATGAATGTGAGAAACTTCGAGTGAACTTTCTCCGCACGGGCTGAAATAGATTCGAACTAGCGGATATACGGTGAATATGATACGCTTCAAGGATCGATGCGCTATTCACGGCTTTTAGATGGTGCAGAAGCCTACAAGGAGCAATTCGCCACCAAAGGATATTACGATTGGAAGGTGACGGTTGCGCGGAAAGCTGTGGAGCAGAAGGTATACCCTCATGATTTGGAGGTGTTCTCGCGCTGGAACACGGAGATTGTCTGGGACAAGTTTCCAGCGTCGATCGATGTGCTCACCATACACGGACTCGCTGACGCGACGGTCCCGGTGTGAGTACGCCCCAGGTTTGCGAGCGTACACGTGCTCACGTCGACGCGTAGTTACGACGCGGTCCTCTACGGGCGGGCGTTTGGGGCCAGGACTCCCGGGACACACAGCTTGCATCTCGTTGAGAACGCCGATCACAACTTCACAGGGGTGGGGAGTCTTGACGCTGTTCGCGGTGTCATGGTAATTGACCGCTTTTGTTTAGCGTCAGGATGAAGTTGTTGATTGTATCCTTGATTGGTGGGAAGCCAAGAGCTCGGGGTCTTTGATGACGGGAGTGTTCAGAACAGGAATACGCAGCATGCTTTAGGTTTGCGACGTATTAGGAACTGGCGGGCATCAAGAACCGCCCCGTTGGAAGGGCTTGTGCCACAATTTTCAGTGAGAGGATTGCCGATCTATTTGGACACAGCAGCATTGTGAGAACGCTCTGTCTGCGCATTGCCGCCTATCATGAATAAGAGACCGGGAATGCGTAGGGATGCTGTAAGGAGCCCGATTGTTGACTCATGAAATTGGAAAGGAGATGGCGAATGACAAAGTAAGCAACGGGGTACGGTACTATGGTAAGCTGCCTGCGACGACTAAATAGAGAGTAGAGTAGCGGCGATTACATGGATTACGCGAGTCCTTCCTTTCTTAGATGGTTGTGATTAGATGTTGCTCGACGACGGGACGCACCCCCCCTCCTGTCCGTCGCCACAAGACTATAATGCAGGTGTGTTTGGACGTGAACGTGATGATATGTGACGATGATGATGATGATGCGCGTGCGTGGCATGGATATGCACTGCGTTCAGAAGAAGACGGGAGCAACAGAGCTTGCGCCTGCGCTGACGGTGGTGCGGGACGAGCCGTACTTGGGCTGCTGGGGATACGTGTGGGCTCTGGGGTCGAGCGGGGGTGGGTGGGGCGGGTGCGAGGACTGGACAGGCTTTTGTTGGCCGTAGCCGTAGGAGGCCTGGAGAGCGTTGGTGTACTGAGAGTCCATGGTGGTGGTGGTGGTGGTGGTGATGATGGGGAACTGGGCGAAGGACGGGCGGGTTTAAATATGCGAGGGACATCGCCTCGGCACGGAACCGACTGCACAGGACGAAATCATTGTCACTGTGGGACGCTGAGCGACTCCTGAATTGCCAAATATGCTCTGCGGTAGATCGAGATCGGCCATCGCCGATGGTGGCTGTGCAGTCGTGCTTGTTCGCGGCATCGTCGTCGTCGTTGAAACGGCCGAGGGCGCCGAGGGAGACAACCTCCACGTCAATCAAGCCGACTCATAGTGCTACTCGTACAATGCTTGTCGTCCTGCCTACCATACAGTTCCCAAGCCCTGACCGCTCTTCGCTAGGCAACCGTCACAACGATCTTCCCCCTAGGCAGTTCTCGCTCAGTCATCTCTGGACCGCAGTCATATCGTTGGACGTCCTCTCACCTATTCTCGTTCGCCGCCATCTCCCCGTATGCCTCCTGGATCGCATTCATTTCGTACACCTGACCAAACGTTCTCATCGTGTCCGTGCTCGCCGGAATACGTTCCACAGACCTTGTGGATGTAGATTCGTATCGGCCCGTTCCCTCGTTCTCCTGTAATCCGATCCACGACCGCCTTGAAATCCGCACTGCGCCTCGTCAGCATCCGATCCCTCCGTCTTGACCGCCCTACCTCCCGATAAGTTCCGTTTGATACTCCAAGCTCCGAGACCGCAGCGTGGATCCCTCAATCTTGAGTCTTTTATAAAGGATCGGCCCTAGATTGACCGAAGAGACCTTGCTTCCTTTCAACCGGCATCCTTTTAATTAGAGTCTCGCGGATAGCAGGCCCCATATTTACCGCCCAGCAACGCAAGCATAGTCATCCTCCCGTCAATCGCCAGAGAATCAATGTTCTTCTCCCAGTGTGTGCTTCCCACGAAGTCGATTACGACATCGACGCCCTTGCCGTCCGTCGTCTTCTTCACCTCTTGCGCAAAATCGTCTTTCGTGTAGTTCACCACATGCGTCGCCCCGTTCGGAATCGAGATCAGCCAATCTAGCTTGTCCTTCCTCGACGCCGTCGCTGTAACGCTTTTCCTACGCGGTATCCATGCCCGCATAAACTTTGTTCGTCTGAAACAGTATTCGGATGAACTCACGCCCCGAAAACGCGCGCAATCTGAATCGCGGCGACCCCTACGCCGGACGCTCCAGCATGAACAAGGACGTCGTCACCCTTGCTCACCCGGCCATATTTGACCATGGCTTGATACGCTGAAACACACCGTAAGGAACACTGTCACCCCTTCGTCGAATTCCCGTTCTACGTGCCGTCAGCCGGCCATCGAATCGCCGTGCGTACCTGTAATATAATTTTCGGGAATACTTGCCGCCTCCACCCAGGACAGGTAGGCGGGTTTCCTCATCAACAGTCCTTGATCGCACGCAACGTACTCGGCAGCTGCTCCCTGGTAGTAAGCACAACGTGAGACCGTCGCGTCGTTGCAAAGTTTGAGATTGGCGTACACCGCCAACGAGGCCATACACCTCGTCGCCCAAAGTCCACTTTGTGACACCAGGGCCAAGCTCGTGCACAACCCCGGAGAACTCGACGCCGAGAATCTGAGACGCCCCTGGGGGCGGAGGATAATTGCCCTCGCGCTGGGCCAGATCCATCCTATTCAGGCCAAATGCAGCGATCTGAATTCAGTGAGCGCCCAAACTCCTTATCGCACGTCGTAGGGGCACTCACTTTGACAAGCACCTGACCTTCCATGGGAAGCGGGCGCTCCGTTTCTCCGATGTACAGGTTCTCGATAGGACCCTTTCCGTCCTTGATCAACACAGCACGCATGGTAGACATCTCGAGCGGTGGGTGTGCGTGACGAGTCTCAGGCTCTCCTTGGCAGTTTCAATGTACCCACGGTGATCTCATGCGGCCATTTTTGCCCAGCAATCGTTTCATTATCACTACCCGCTTTGGCACCCGATGTGCAGCATGGCAAGACTAGCTGAACTCGGAACAATTGCAAGGGACAGGGCCGTAAAATTTTTCGGACTGACACGGGAAACGCTCGATAGGACGGTCCAATTTGGTGATCTCAGGGCGGTAATTCGGGTGCAAATCATGTCCGAAGAGCAGGAAAGTTGGCCCGTAAATAGTCGAATGTACAATTAATATGAGGGTGAGCGTTGGGAACGTCCGACCGTCGTCACGGTGGCCCCAAACGTCGACCGTCTGACTAAGCGTACGATGACCAAGGCTGTGCGCCCGTTGGCAACTCATCCGTCTTCCTCCACAACCGTCGGGCGCTGTCGGTAGACTGCGGCACTCACACCCACTGTAATGCGAGTCGCAAGGGAAGCCCTTTTGCCGCTCTCTGGCGAGGACGTCAGGGTCGAGGATGTCCAGGACGCCTACGTCGCGCGCAAAGACATGTCTGTCTCGTTTTTTTTTCTCGGTGACCGTCATCTTGATTGACGCTCACTCTAGCTTGCTTGGCGCAATAGATTCCACAAAGGTCATCCTGTCGGGTCTGAGGGAGTTCAGCAAGAATGACTGGGTCGTCCGATATCCCACACTCGAGGCGCGGCCTAGCGACGCATCCCTCACACCAAGGCTAACCCCTCGCCGCTCCACTCGCCGTTCCCTATCTTTTGCCGACGATCCGTCCGTTCAGACCGAAATTATTTACACTCCCGCTCGTCTTGGCTCTGCTCGTGTTGTCACTCTGGCATCGATCGCCGATGCGGAGGAATGCCCGAGCGAGCCCGCCGATGAAAATGGGCTGTGTTCAGCGGGTAACGACACACTCTCTGACAAAGCCGGCGACTTCACCATTCTTCGGCTCGATCTCCAACTTGGCCCCCATGGTTCTTCGACTTCCCCCGCAGCCCTGGTCTCCCAATTGGAGAGGGCATCCATCGCCAACCTTTTGGATGAACGCTTATCCTATGCTCTCCAACACATGGAAAAACTCCGACTTCGTGTCGAGGACACGTCGTCCAAGGTGTTGGTGACGGGCGACCTCAACTCGGGCAAATCTACCTTTGTCAATGCCTTGCTCCGACGGGAGGTGATGCCCGTCGACCAACAGCCTTGCACAACCGCATTTTGCGAAGTTCACGATGCAGCCGAGAACGACGGCGTCGAGGAGGTCCATATCCTCAAGAATGGCGTGCAGTACTCGTCTACCGACGAGTCGACCTTTTCGCGCGTCTCTCTTGCTGAACTAGAGAGCATTGTGACGGACAATGAAGATGATCAACCAAGGCTCAAAGTCTATTTGGCCGACAGCCGAGCTGCATCGGAATCGCTTCTCAACAATGGAGTCGTCGACATCTCTCTCATAGATGCTCCCGGTCTTAATCGGGACAGCATACAGACCACTGCGGTTTTCACCCGACAGGAGGAGATAGATGTCATCGTCTTTGTCGTCTCGGCCGAAAACCACTTCACGTTGTCTGCTAAGGAATTCCTCTGGAATGCCAGCAATGAGAAGGCTTACATTTTCATCGTGGTCAACAAATTTGAACAACTCAAGAACAAGGAAAAGTGCAAACGACAGGTCCTCGAGCAAATCGAGGACCTCAGTCCTGGCACACACGAGAGTGCACAGGACCTTGTTCATTTTGTCGACTCTGCCGCTGCACTTCGCCCCTACACCGCCAACCCCGCGTTCGACGACCTCGAGTCGTCCTTGCGTTCGTTTGTTCTTATCAAGCGTTCCTTGTCCAAGCTCAATCCTGCTTCGACGTACCTGTCTAAACTCTTGAACGACATCGATCTCCTTGTTGGCGCAAATGCTATTGTTGCTCAGACCGACATCAACCGCGCCAAGGGTGACCTGGAGAGGTCGAGGCCTGTGTTTGAGATGATGGGGAGGGAAAAGGAGAACCTGGAGGATGCACTTGAGGCTGTCGAAGAAACCACAACCGTTACTGCTCAAAGTAGAACCAAGGTCATCTTGTCCAATGCCCTTGAGCGCGTTGGTCGTGGCGAACCTGGCGTTGACACTGCTGTTAGCCTCCCTCGCTTCCCTGGATTCCTTGCTATCTGGGACTACGCGCGTGATGTTCGCAAGGTTTTGCTTGCAAGTTTGGATGCTGCAGTCAAGCTGGCAGAAGACGAGGCACGGCTTACCACCACAGCCGGTATTCAAAAGGTCAAAAATATCGAAGATCAATTCCTTCCGGAAGGTGTTGAGAGGTCACGCAGGGTCTTCATGCCTGAGGCTATGTTTAGCGTTCGACCAGGTTCTGCACGCCGTCGCGCAGCCAGCGCTGTTGTCGCGGGTGGTGTATACAATCTTGGAATAGGTCTGTCACAACGGTCCGACATGCTGGAGACGTCCATCCTTGATTTATTCGACTTCAACCACCACGTGCGGATGCACTTTGGAGACGACAGCACAGAGCAAGGAGAAGATGCCGAGGAAAAACATGCAACTGCGCTCAGCGTTCTCTCCGTGGGTATAGGAGCATTGACATTGGTCGGAAGTGGCAGAGCAATTGGCATCCGAAGCTTGATTGATGGTGTTGTCCGCGTTTCCGAGCTATTCGCAGACGAATCGGCCAGGAAGTGGGCAGCACCTGTGGTTGGTGCGGTGGTGGTTGGTGCTACGGCGTATTTCATTTTGGAACTGCCGCGCACGATCCCAAAGACGATCGGACGCCGAGTCCGAGCCAAGCTTGTCAAGGTCGAGGATGGCTCTACTGAACAAGAGTTGTTTGTCAATGCCCATGTTGGACGCGTGGGTCGCGAAACACGCAAGGTGGTGCGATACGCGTCCTGGGACCTTCGGGAACGTTTTAGGTCCACTATGGAGGACAGAGGGAAGGAAGTTCGCAGTGCGGAGGAGTTGCAGAAGAAGGCGAAGAAGGCGCTCGACTACTTCCGTGACGTCGAGGGACGAACCGGGGTCATCCGTGACGACGCTGGTCTGGCTACCGCATTGTAGGCTGAACGTCGAACGCTTCAGTGTCACAGCCCAGGCAGCCACTAACGACAAAGTGCTCCACATCAGTATGGTTTTCCTATATCATTATGTAGCTTCCACCCATGTTCTGTGCGTCCTTCACTCTTTTTCTTTAATTCAGTCTCGTTTGTGAGCTTGTTTATGATTTAGTCTCGTACTTGTTGCGCAGCGACGATGTAGCTATCAATTTCTTACGGAATTTCATAGATGGATTCTATCAGCTCGGAACTGCCAGTGGCTCCAATGATGTTGTAGCCCGGATTACTTTGCGAAATCGCCAGAATCTCGGATCAGCTGCGCACAGCGGTGACCATTGACTCACCGAGAGCAACTTTTATAACAACGCTTCCTCGTAGTGGCCATATGGACGCAGCGTAAGCTGACAGAAACAACAGCATCCATATGACCACTGACCACCGCACTTTTGTGCACTGAATACTGTCTCTTTGCGTCTAACATTAACACTCGGGTTTATTACTGGTAACCGAGTTCTATAATAAGCGTCCTCTTCCCCTTAACAGCATTTTTCTTGAGAATTTTCTTGAGAACGCAGCAATGCTCTGTCAAAAGTATATATGGCTCACCAACAGTGGGGCCATCCAAGAGTCTACCTCATTCTAGCGCGATCAAAAAATGCCCAGCCCACTTGTGACCGGTTGGTTGTTTGCGCTTGCCGTCGCCCTCGTTGCTTCGCCACGTGTATCTGCTACTCCGTATACCCTCGTACAAGAATACTACGGGTCGACATTTTTTGACTCGTGGACGTACTACAACAACTGTGTGTCTTCCCCGTTATTACTTGGACGTTATGCCTGACAGCTTGGACTTGGACAGACGATAATCTCACCGAGGGTGATGTAATGTAATTCTTATGCCTCTTCAAGCACGCCCTCGAGTCCACATCTTATGCCAAAGTTCCTCTTCAGCTTCGTCTCGGCCCAGAATGCAACCGCCGACAAACTTACCTACGTCGACCCGAGCACGTCTCATGCCTTCATAAAAGTAGACAACTTTACCGAAGTATGAGTATGGTTGTCACGCTTGCCGTGTGTGCTTAACTCGGCAATCAGGTCCCATACAACTACAAGCGAAACAGCGTCCGCATCACCAGCAACGACAGCTATGCGGTGGGTAGCGTATGGGTCACGGATATGTACCATGTCCCTTATGGCGTGAGTTTGGTGTCAAGTTTCGTTTCTACGCCATTGACCCTCTCCTACTAGTGTTCCGTTTGGCCGGCTTGGTGGAGGTGGGTTCGTTGCCATGTCAAGTAGAAATCATGCAAACACGCTTGTCTTCACAGTCAAGCAGTTCAATGGCCCCAGGGAGGAGAGATCGATACGTTCGAGGGCGTCAACATGCAAACGGATAATCAGATGTCTCTCCACACCGAAACGGTGCGTACCTCAACTGACTTCGGGTGCTTTCTTACGCTTGCTGCCTTCAGGGATGCACCCAAGTATCGCCCAGCGAAACGTCGACTCTGGTCACCAGTACCAACTGTTCCTATCAGGCCAACGAGAATCAGGGGTGTATCGTCATGGATCCATCCTCGTCGTCCTTCGGGGCCGGGTTTGCCAGCGCGGGCGGAGGTGCGTTCGTGACGGAGTTTGCGACGACCGGCATCAGGTACGCGGTTCGTTACGTCCCGAGTGTCTCTCTCACCGTCCGTCCAGTATATGGTTTTTCCAGGTCGGTACGTTCGGCATGGATCGTAGCGGGTCTTGACATTGTTTCGAACAGCGTTCCCAAATACCAAGCGCATTGTCCAACAACGAAAGCACGATCGACACGTCCACCTTTGGTACCCCGGTCGGCAACTGGCCCTCGACCGGCTGCAACATTGCAGAGTTCTTCCAGCCACAGCAACTCATATTTGATATTACGCTGTGCGGACGTGCGTCCTCTGTTGACTGGTAGAAATAACGTTTGTGCTGACCGTTGCGCAGAATGGGGTGAGTAGCGAGGATGTGTTTAGTTTCGATCTGCTCACAAACCGCCCTCTACAAAAGCTGGAAATCCAGCGATCTTCAACCAAACGTGCTCCGGCGTCTGCTACAACGACTACGTCATTGGGCCGCCATCCGGATATGACGAAGCTTACTTTGAGATTGGTTACGTCAGAGTGTTTAGCTCGGGGAATAATAGCACGGTCGTGTCGCCTTCCACCTCTGCGAGCGGAAGTACGCCAGGGGCGACCCCTACGTCGAGCTCGGCAGCAAGCTCCATGGAAAAACACATCCCTATGGTAGTGTCCATCTTTGCTGCCATTGGAGGGCTTGGCATGGTACTTCTATAGAGTATCTTCTGCTTTGCTTCTCACATGTGCACCAGCTGGTGTTGCAGGAGCTCAGCCGGCTGACACTACATATTTTTTTGTGATTTAGGATAGGTTCAAACTGTCTAAATGTTATTCTCGTACTTTGGATATGGCTTGTTATCTGAAAAATTTTTGCATTTTACATGTGAGCATATATTTTGGCTTAGACTTTGTGTGCAGGCACACATGTCAACTTTGTCTAATGTTCAGAATTTGGTTTTAGAGTGGTTTGTAAAGTGGTCCATCAAAAATTTGGTTGGTTAGGATGTCAAAGGTAGGACCCTGGATCCATCTCAAGATCTGTTATCTAACCACCCCACACCCATAACTGGCTCATCCTCCTGCTCCCACCAATAACTTGTACCTGCAGAAGTCCATAAATTTTAATTAATTAATTTTCTCATGCAAAAGCATGAAGAGCAGCAAACACAATACCACACAACCACACACAGACATAAATACTTCAACCAGTGATGAGAATAGAGTTCCAAATAAGGCAAGTTCCTTTCAAACCCCAACCTCCCCATGCAAGTTTGTTCAAACTTTTGACTGCCAGCAGAAAGTGTGACATGGCGTCCCAGTCGCAGCGGAGGGCAAACTTCAAGCCCCGCTAGCCCCTCCGGCAAGGTCGGTGCGTCGCGACCGAATTCTTCGCACTTGACGTTCACGTACCTCGGCTACACCTTCGCGTAGTGAGTGATGGGACTCGTAGTCTAGTGGTTGCTACTCACACAATTTCGACAAACAGCTCTGCGGTTAGGCTAGCCGTGTTGCCAATGTCAAGCCATGGGTGCGGCTATATCTCACCGCTTGTGGTCGATCCGCTTGTACACCTTGTATAGCGCATACTCTCCCATAACACATATGTTTTTGGATGCCCCGAGTCTCAAGCTATCGCTCCACGACATACAGAATAACTTCCTTGCGCTGTAGTATGCCAAAGGGAGTCTACCACATGTGTGACATCACCTCGACCTCGTCATTTGTCGGAATGAAATTCCATCATGGGACCTGGTCGGTTTCCTGGCGACCCTGGACCTGATTCCTGATCCGAGAAGGAACGAGTCGTTAACCGCCACTATAACGTGGCTATCCATTTGGGGTACTAGAGTGCTATATCAATTCGAAACAACCTGTCCTCTCCGAACTGGCTTTTTACCCACCATTCACGGTGCCTCGCTCATCACTGATTTCCCGCAAGCAGACACATGAATCCATCGACGGATCCATCCTACCTATTTAACCTTGATGGTCAGGTCGCCGTGGTCACGGGTGGAGGCACAGGTACCAGTTGTCAACTATGTGACTGTCATAACCGCCCTCACCGTGACTTATCCCTTCAAGGTATTGGCCTCATGATCGCAACGTCATTAGAACACAACGGGGCTACAGTATACATCATTGGTCGCCGTTTTGAAGTCCTACAAAAGGCTGCCAAGGAGAACAACGTCTGTCTCATGCCTTCGTCGCGCTCGGTAGCCCCTGAATAAGGTCCTGCACAGAGATATGGGAAGATTATTCCCCTCCAAGGTGACATTACCTCTCGGGACTCTCTCCTCTCTATGGCGCAGACCATCAAGTCACGGCATGGATATATCGATCTTCTTGTAAATAATGCTGGGATAGCGCGCAATCTACTCCCTCCCCATCTGCCATCCCCGCTCGACGAGGATAATTTCCGAAATGATGAAAAGGAAACGAGACTGTCTATCAAGTCATTTCAGGACGTCCTTTGGAATTCAGGCGGCCCTATCGGGTTCACGGAGACGTTCGAAACGAACGTGACAGCGGTCTACTTTACGACGATAGCGTTTCTCGAGTTGCTCCACCTTGGAAATGTAAGACGGGGTGCTCTGCCCCCTAAGTTGGCGGCCAAGGCGGGGAACCTGTTCAAATTAAACGATGCTGCGAGCGAGGAGGAGGCGCTACCCACGCCTGAGTCCACCGGATCCTCTACCCCTTACCACTCGTTGCCACCGTCCCCGTCACCGACGGGCTTACCCCTCCCTATCGACGCACCCATTACCTCATTACCTGTCAGAAGCTTGCCAGCACCTACATCCCAGGTAATCACCGTGTCATCTTCCGGCTCTTTTAGAGTAGACGCACGCGTTCTCTCCATCTCTTACACGCTCGCAAAGCACGCCTGCACTCACCTTGGGAAGCTGCTCGCGAACCTCCTCGCCGACTGGAACATCCGAAGTAATGTGCTAAACTCGGAACTGCCGATTTGAGGCTCTAATGATGTTGCAGCCCAGGTTCCCAGAATTTCAGATCAGCTGCACGCGGCGGTGACCATCGACTCACCGAGAGTAACTTTTATGAAAACGTCTTCTCGTAGTAACCACATGGACGCAGCGTAAGCTGACAGGAACAACAGCTGCAGGTGACCACTGACTACCGCGTTTTTGTGCAGTGGCTGTCTGTGCATCTAACATTAACACTCGGATTTGTTACAGGTGACCGAGTTCTATAATAAGCGTTCCTCTTCCCCTCAACAGCATTTCCCTTGAGAACGCAGCGATGCTCTGTCAAAAGTATATATGGGTCACTAACGGCGGGGCTATCCAAGAGTCTACGTCTACCTCATTCTAGCGTGACCAGAGAATGCCCGGCCCACTTGTGACTGATTGGTTGTTTGCGCTTGCCGTCACCCTCGTTTCTTCGCCACGTGTATCTGCTACTCCGTATACCCTCGTACAAGAATACTACGGGTCGACATTTTTTGACTCGTGGACATACTTCAATAATTGTATGTCTGCCCTGTTGCTACTCAGACGTTATCTTTGACAACTTTGGACAGATGATTATCTTACCGGGGGTGATGCAATGTAATTCTTATACCTCTTCAAGCACGCCCTCGAGTCCACGTCTCATGCCATCCTCTTCAGGTTTGTCTCGGCCCAGGATGCAACCGCCGACAAACTCACCTATGTCGATCCGAGCACGTCTCATGCCTTCATAAGAGTAGACAACTTTACCGAAGTACGAGTATGGTTGCCACGCTTGCCGTGTGTGCTTAACTCGGCAAATAGGTCACGTGGGACGACAAGCGAAACAGCGTCCGCATCACTAGCAACGACAGCTATGCGGTAGGTAGCGTATGGGTCACGGATATGTACCATGTCCCGTATGGCGTGAGTTTGGTGTCAAATTCCATTTTCACGCCATTGATTCCCTCACGAGTGTTCCGTCTGGCCGGCTTGGTGGAGGTGGGTTCGTCGCCATGTCAAGTGGAAACCATGCAAACACGCTTGTCTTTACAGCAAAGCAGTTCAATGGCCCCAGGGAGGAGAGATCGACACGTTCGAGGGCGTCAACATGCAAGCGAATAATCAGATGTCTCTCCACACCGAGACCGTGCGTATCCCAGCTGACATTCAGGCGCTTTCTTACGCTTGCCGCCTTCAGGGATGCACCCAAGTATCGCCCAGCGAGACGTCGACTCAGGTCATCAGTACCAACTGTTCCTATCTGGCCAACGACTCGGAGAATCAGGGGTGTACCGCCACGGATCCATCCTCGTCATCTTTCGGGGCCGGGTTTGCCAGCGCGGGCGGAGGTGCGTTCGTGACGGAGTTTGCGACAACCGGCATCAGGTACGCGGTTCGTTGCGTTCAAAGTTTTCCTCTCACCGTCCGTCCAGTATATGGTTTTTCCAGGTCGGGTACGCTTGGCATGGATCGTAGCGGGTCTTGACATTGTTCGAACAGCGTTCACAAATACCAAGCGCATTATCCAACAACGAAAGCACGATCGACACGTCCACCTTTGGTACCCCGGTCGGCAACTGGCCCTCGACTGGCTGCAACATTGCAGAGTTCTTCCAGCCACAACAACTCGTATTTGATATCACGCTGTGTGGACGTACGTCCTCTGTTGACTGGTAGAAATAACGTTTGTGCTGACTGTTGTGCAGAATTGGGTGAGTAGCGAGGATGTGTTTAGTTTCGATCTGCTCACAAACCGCCCACAAAAGCTGGAACTCCAACGATCTTCAACCAAACGTGCTCCGGCGTCTGCTACACCGACTACGTCATTGGGCCGCCATCCGGATATGACGAAGCTTACTTTGAGATTGGTTACGTCAGAGTGTTTAGCTCGGGGAACAATAGCACGGTCGTGTCGCCTTCCACCTCTGCGAGCGGAAGTACGCCAGGGGCGACCCCTACATCGAGCTCGGCAGCGGGCTCCATGGAAAAACACATCCCTGTGGTAGCGTCCATCTTTGCTGCCATTGGAGGGCTTGGCATGGTGCTTCTATAGAGTATATTTTGGCTTAGACTTTGTGTACAGGCACACATATCAACTTTGTCTAATGTTCAGAATTTGGTTTTACAGTGGTTTGCAAAGTGATCTGTCAAAAAATTGGTTGGTTAGGATGTCAAAGGCAGGACCCTGGGTCCATCCCAAGATCTGTTATCTAACCACCCCACCTACAGTTGGGGACAAGCAAAGTCAACAAATTTGTTGGGTGATTTTTCCTGATTGCCACACTTATTTAGAATTCCTTAGTTACATCTAAGTAACATACTTTAAGTCTGTCTGTCACAATTGTACAAGCAGATTGTTCAAAAATGTACATGCAACATCCCTGACTGGCCAAATTTTTGGCCAGACCACTAAAATAGCTGGAAAAATCCTGAAAAAATGTGCAATCAATGCCTTTTGCTGAGCACAAAATGTGCCACAAGAATGGAGGCCTGGCACACCACTGACAATAATGAGGAAAAAAAAAGTTGTCCCCACCTTGAATAGTTCTGACCCAAATGGCACTCCATGCACCGCGCTGTGCTCGCGTGCTATGGGAGTGACTCGGAGAACGAGTACTTGTGTACGATAGTCGTACACAAGTACTCGGACTCAGGGTGACTCCAGGTGAGGGAGAGGGTCGTTCGGTTGGGCAAAAGCCCGAGGCGAGGACCCTCGTGGGAGAGTGAGCTGCGCTCGGGCGGGCTGGGCACCGAGCAGGATTTCTCTCGCACCACGAGAGAAGCTCGCGACGGACAAATGAGGACGTTGCGTGCAAGCGGGCGCGGTGGGTGGGTGCAAAAACCGAGCAGCCCTTCCGGGCTGCGGCTTCCTAGCGCACGAGGTGGTGGCGGAGAGAGGCGCCGGCACTTCGCGTCGCTTGTGCATGGACTCAGCTCTGTGACGCAGGCATCAGAGTCACAATATTTTTGTTCAAAATGTAAAAAAATTTGGCCACCCAAAAATGTCATGGGAAAAACATCTGATGTGTGTTTTCAGCTTCATTTCACTAGCCTGAAGCCAGTGGCAGGGTCCATAGAGCTTAAAAAAATCATCCTAGCAAGCTATTAAATTGGTTGAGTTTGCTTGTCCCCAACTGTATAACTGGCCCATCCTCCTGCTCCCACCAACAACTTGTACCTGTAGAAGTCCATAAAATTTAATTAATTAATTTTCTCATGCACAAGCATGAAGAGAAGCAAACACAATACCACACAATCACATACAGACACAAATACTTTAACCAGTGATGAGAATAGAGTTCTGAATAAGGCAAGTTCCTTTCAAACCCCAACCTCTCCACAAGTTTGTTCAAACTTTTGACTGCCAGCAGAAAGTGTGACATGGCGTCCCAAACCAGTCGCAGCGGAGGGCAAACTTCAACCCCCGCTGACCCCTCCGGCAAGGTCGGTGCGTCGCGACCGAATTCCTCGCACTTGACGTTCACGTACCTCGGCTACACCTTCGCGTAGTGAGTGATGGGACTCGTAGTCTAGTGGTTGCTACTCACACAATTTCGACAAATGGCTCTGCGGTTAGGCTAGCCGTGTTGCCAATGTCAAGCCATGGGTGCGGCTATATTTCACCGCTTGTGGTCGATCCGCTTGTACACCTTGTATAGCGCATACTCTCCCATAACACATAC
>JBBPUI010000644.1:0-17404 GCA_038094615.1 Heimioporus aff. retisporus
GTATACCGGCCCTTACAAACGTTACCACCATTGCAAGCCCTTGGTGTCAGACTCGTGGGAATAGCACCCTCCAAACGCTAGTTCGACACTGGCTTTGACCGTCACCTTATCGCTTTTGGGGTAAAAGCGCATCTTCTAAGGACGTCAAACTTGGACTGACCGACATTGACGCCAACATCCTGAAGAGCCGACACTTCTCTCTCCCCCTTCCCTCCACTTCCATTGCGTTCGCTGTCCAGCCTGCACATTTTGTGTAGGTCTCACGCGTGACAAAATTCTTTCCCACACCCTCTACCACATCTCTTGCCCCGCTGTTCCTCCTCCTCCCACACACTTCAAAGACTTCACACCATCTGTGTCGGAGTTCTACGACCCCAACAACTCTCCGCCCCCTGCCCGCTCTAACCCCAACAACTCTCCGCCCCCTGCCCACTCTAACCGCATCAATGACAGTCTTTGTCTTCCTATCCGTGTCACATCTGGCACATTCATTCAATTCGCCCCTGAAGGGCAATTAGTCCTTCTTGAGAAATCCACCAACCCTTACGAAGGTGTTACCACCCTCTATCTCCCTTCACCACCTATACCAGAAGTAGTTGCTGTAGTCGAGCCAATTAGGCGTCCTTGCACTACCCACCGAAGATCTCCATACAATCTCCACAACCGTGTCGGACGCAGTAGGCCCCAGTGAGCCCAGACCACCTTTCGATGAACTTTTCCCAGAACCACCCTCTCCCATTCCGACCCGACCCGCTTTGCCCACAAGCGAAGTATCAATTATAGAACCACCCTTCGACTCCCACGGATATCAGCCCAAGATGTCCAACAACCCATTCTCCTGCCCCGTCGAATCTATGTCGGTGGATGAGCTCAGGCAGTTCACTACCCAATACAAAGCCTTCTACGAAGCCAAGCAGGACCTGGACGGTTTGAAGGACAACATGGATCAGATGCCAGGATTCCCTCTCGCCCCCCAACCTGCCAGATCAGCATTTAACCCATTTAGGGTTAGATTACCACAAGCACCCACTCGGCCGACGGCTAACGCCTTAGGCAAAAATTTTATGCAAAAACCTGACATCTTCCTTGGGGATAAAAAGAAGTTCCGCCATTGGCTGCGCAGGACGCAGGCGTACTTCGTGGGATTCGACGCCCCTCCTTCGGACTTTCAAAAGGTCCATATCGCCCTTCAATTCATGGGGGGTGACGGCAACAACAAGGCGGCATGATTCGCCAACCGGTACATGGACCGGGGGCTCCCCAACTCTGATACCACATGGCAGAACTTTGTGGACACCCTGGCAGAAAACTTCCAAAATACCGGGGAACGACAACAAGCCGAGGTGGAGCTTATGAGCCTTCACCAGAAGAAAGACCAATCGGTTGAGGACTTCCTCAACCACCTCGAACAGTTGGCGCAGGACACCGAATGGTCTGTGGAGCAGCACTCCCAGATCATGATCCGGATCTGCAGAGAAGGGATCAACAACAAGGTGGTGGAGCAAGTGGAGCATTGCCAGCCAGCGCTCATCTTTTCTCACAATTACCAGGAGTGGAAGTTAGGTCTTATCGCCTCGGCAACAATTGTGGGAGAAATCGCGGCAAGAAAGGCATGCTGCACAAACCCATTTACATCAAGGCCAAACAATTGGCACAAAGCACCCATGCAGACTACATCAGCACCTGCGCCGGCAGCATCTTCTTTGACATTGTCCACGACTACTCCCTCGATGTCAACAATCGGACCCAACACACCGGGAACTTTCCCAGGAGCTGGTGTCCCAATGGACTTAAGTAGAGCACATGTGGAAGGAAAATGCAGGTACTGTGGGAAACCATGGCCCTGCAAGGACCACATGCGGCCACCAAGAGTGCGCCAAATACGTAGCATAGAGATAGGTGGACAAAAGGTAGAATACACCTCACACGACAACCTCATAGCAAAAGTAGCACAATTGTCTTTTCATGCCGTGGAGTAGATAGTCGGTCATCTACTTCGTCGAACAATGTTTCCGTTTTGTCATCACCTACAACGGTTGTATGTAATAGTTCCTCTAACCGTTTTTCCCTCCTCCCTGTTGAACAGTGTGATGAAAAACCCTGCGAACCGACACCTTGCATACGGATGCCTCCTTGGAGCATGGCCCAGCAAGTAAAAGAAAGGGTACTTAATTTCCCGTTAATCGTAAAAAGGAACTCTCCTGACGCAAAGTTACCAACGCGTGGGACAGAAGAAGCCGCAGGATATGACCTATATGTGGCAGAAGAAACAGTTGTTCCAGCACGAGGACACAAACTCATGGGAACAAAAATCTCAATTAAGATGCCTCCCGGAGTATATGGGAGAGTAGCACCAAGGAGTGGTCTCGCCGTAAAACATGGGATCGGTATCAATGCAGGAGTAATAGACCAAGATTACTGCAGAGATATTGGGGTGGTAATGACAAATGCCACCGATAACGAATTTAAGATCAGTGTGGGAGATCGCATCGCCCAGCTCATCTTAGAAATGAACCAAACACCAAAGGTTCAAGAAGGAGAAGTCACTAAAGATACACAAAGAGGCGACAAAGGGTTCGGATCAACTGACAAACAGATCCAAATACTGAAGCAACCCATGGGATCTACCAAGGGTAACACCAAGGAGATTGCCGAGGCAACCAAGGAGAAATCTAAGGAAGCCAGGAGACAGACATGGCTCAATTCAGTTGATCCATGGTCAGCCAAATGGATAAAAGCAATGGCTGACAATACCAAAGATGGACAAACGAAGGAACATCTTAAAACGTTCGTACATGAAACTAGAACGGCCGAGGTAGATGACACCTTGGTAAAACAAATTCAGCAAATGACCATGGAAGAAGCTGAACTAACACTAAGAGAGCTACAACAAAAACCACGCTTTATCCGACAAACAAAAGGACGTGGGAACTCTCTAGAATTCCCAGTATCGCTTATTACAGATAGCGGTACCACAATCAAAACACGTGCCCTCATCGACTCAGGATGCACAGGATCAGTAGTTGACAAGGGATTCGTAAAACAACATCAACTACACAAAGAAAAGCTTCCACGCGCAATACCTGTGTATAACACAGATGGAACCATTAACACCATGGGACAAATTTCTGAGTTCATAACCGTGGAAATGACACTAGAAGGACATTGCGAAAAGATCGCATTAGCCATCACAAGCCTAGGAACCCACACAATATTTCTGGGACATGACTGGTTAAGAACCCACAATCCGGAAATAAACTGGAAAAATTCCATGATCTCCTTCTCGTGCGAACAAGATCACTGTCCAACCCTGATTGCCGATGATGACGACGAAGATGAATTCACATCACAATATCTAGCTGGGGACAGAATATTCCAAATCGATGTAGATATGTATATGAGAAACGTATCTACCGACATTGCTGCAGCCGCTAGCAGCAAGAAAAACAATCTGACATTTGAGGATGTGGTGCCTGAACACTATCATGAGTACAGAGATGTGTTTGCCAAAGAAAGCTTTGATGAACTACCACCACGAAGACCCTGGGATCATGCAATCGAACTGCTACCAGGAGATCACAAGGTAGACTGCAAGACGTACAATCTCATGCTTGCCGAGCAACAAGAACTTGACGCCTTCCTCGAAGAAAACCTCACAAGTGGACGAATATGGCCATCCAAATTCCCATTTGCCTCACCCTTCTTCTTCATAAAAAAGAAGGATGGGAACTTGCGACCCGTCCAAGATTATTGCTGACTAAACGTGATCACTGTCAAAAACCGATATCCGCTACCATTAATATCGGAGTTAATTGACAAATTGAAGTCTGCCAAGTACTTCACCAAACTGGACGTAAGGTGGGGGTACAACAATATCCGCATGAAGGAAGGGGACGAATGGAAAGCAGCGTTCTGCACAAATCGCAGACTTTTCAAACCACTCGTGATGTTCTTCAGACTTACCAATTTGCCAGCAACCTTTCAAACAATGATGAATCACATCTTCCGCGATCTCATCAATGAAGGACATGTTGTAATTTACATGGATGACATCATGATCTTCGCTGACACATTGGAACATCACAAAGACATCGTTCGCTGAGTCCTGCAGATATTACGGGACAACAAACTGTTTCTCAAGCATACGAAATGCGAATTCGAAAAACTTGACACTGAATACTTGGGCCTTATTGTGGCTCACAACCAAATTCACATGGATCCCGGAAAAACTGACGCCATCACAACGTGGCCTGTTCCCTCCAACAAGAAACAACTACGCGGTTTCCTCGGATTCCTCAACTTCTACCGACGCTTTGTACAGGGATGTGCCCAGATAGCCAAACCACTGAACGCATTGACGTCGGTCAACAAGGATTGGGATTGGACCCCCGATTGCCAAACGGCCTTCGACCACTTGAAAGAAGTCATCACCATGGCGCTGGCATTGGCTCTTCCTACCAATCATGACCAATTCCATATCGAAACAGATGGATCTGGTATTGGCCTGGGCGTGGTCCTTACTCAACACCAAAATGAACAGTGGCACCCAATCGCCTTCATCTCTTGTTCCCTGTGTGACGCGGAACATAATTACCACGCCGCAGATCTCGAGATGGTGGCTATTATCTTCGCACTAAATGAATGGTGACACTACCTTCTGGACGTCCACCAGCCGTTCCAACTTCTCACGGACCATACGAATTTGGAATACTGGAAAGAAGCATGGAAGCTGTCCCGACGACAGGCACGGTGGAACCAACTTCTCCAAGAATACCATTTTGAACTCGCCTACCGATCAGGGAAAACCAACCCGGCGGACGGTCTCTCTCGGAGATCGGACTTTGAAAAGGGGGTAGAGTTTGACAACATCAACATCACAGTATTCCCACAAGAAGCTACCGAAATTAGGGCCATGTTCACCATCTTCACTCTAACACCATGTGAATCGATAGATGATTCGATCACAAAATTACAATACAAATTAGAAAGATATGCCAGAATAGGACTCGAAAAAGAAGGGTCAAATTGGAAAAAAGATGATGGATTAGTCAAATGGAAGGAATTAACATATGTTCCAAATGATGCAAAACTGAGGGAACGCATCATCAAGGAAAACCATGATCATCCACTCGCTGGACACCCAGGCCAATGATGAACTAGGGACCTGATCATGACAAAATACTACTGGCCAGCCCTGAGAAAGGACATTGACAAATATGTCTCAGGATGTGACACCTGCCAAAAGGTGAAACCAAGAAGGGAAAACGCGACCACAGCCTTGGTACCCAATGAAATTCCCAGTGCACCATGGGAAATTATCTCTATTGATATCATCGGACCACTACCCGAATCCCAAGGAAAGGACGCTATTCATCAGTAAATTTACACCTATCTTTATCTGGCTTAATTTGACTACATCTGCTTATAATTCACACGAAGCATAAAAAGCCACTAATCCAATAAGACATGCTGGTCCGGTTGAGCTTATTCTGCTCGTTGTCTTAATCAACTTGTGCAACTTCATTAAAGAACAAAAATCACTTATTCTGCTTGTCATCCTAACAGACTTGTGCAACTTTATGAAAGAACAAATGATATGGTATTAGCAAGACTAGCTGGTTAGATACAAAAGTTGATTAAGTGCTAAGCCAAGAAAAAGGCAGCCAGACAGAAAAAAAAAATGCACATAAAATGATACGCACAGCCTGTTGATGGGGCAATTAAACGGTAAAGGGAAAAATAAATGCATGTATGGAGTGAAAGAGAATGATACGTGCGGCTTGTCAACAGGATGATTAAATGGCAAAAGGGGAAATGAAGTCCAAGGAGACTGTCAACGAAAAGTGAAGAGATCATCGAAATCTTCATCGCCAGCACTATCGAGTGATCCCAGGGCACTATTGGTGTTCTTGACGTATACCTTCGTTTCTTTCACAACCAGATCGAACTGGCTATCAGACAATTCCTGGATTGGCGCAAGGTAGCGTTGAGTGGTTGCACCCCAGAGGGCTTCGTTGAACTCAAACTGTGCTCCCTTGGGAATGGATGATGCCCATGGATCACTCGATTCTGCCGGCTGAAATGATACCTGACCGTTGGCGACCAGTGTGAGGATTCGAGCGACCTATTAAATTAAGAGAAGCGATCAAATTTGATCATAAAAAGGGGGACGACAGCCTTACCGCAGTACAAGCCAGAGCAAGTCCACCTTGCGCACCATAGCCCTGGAATCCCAAAGGCAAGCCGGCAACCTCAACATGGCCATGGGCGAAATTGTAATGATGCGCGAAAGTCTGGAGGAGGAACAGGGCCCTCCAAAGTCCGGACCATGCCTGATTTAAGGGGTCAATTGACAGACATGGCACAAACCAAGAATATTAACAATGCACCTTATTGTCGAGTCCTCTGTTGTTGCTGAATAGAAAACAGTTCTTGCTGATCATGGCTTTGGCAAAAGCCTCTCAGCTTTCCTTGACAGCAAACTCGGGGTTGTTTGCGAAGAAAGTTGTGATGACAGCCACAGCGGCGGCAGCAAATCCACATCGCCAGTTGCTGAGTGATTGTTTCAACTGTTTCACCATGTTAGATAATGTCGATGGAACGACGTCTGACTTATGATATAGTAGACTGGTCCCCCGATGTCGACAGTGTGCGAGATAGAGTACTTGTACACGACGTCCCATACCTTCTGTAGCATGACCCGCAAAGTATCGTCAGGGATGCTCCACGCATTATCGTAAGTGCTGGCCAAGTGCACCACAGTGGAGACGAAGACACGTCACCACACATTGTTGTTTGTCGCACCACTCAGGAGGTCGGAATTGATGTATTTTTTATTAGCGCCACTGCCCTGACATTGTGATGTCGATGTTCATGCACGCTTGGAAGGTGGAGGGACAGAAAGCAGCTGGAGAATCAGAGTTAGCGCAGTGAAGACATACCAACGGCGGAACAAACTGCGCTCCCAGAGGCCACGTTGCTCCCGGTTTCCACTTGACAGGAAAGCGAATCCTCTCCTTCATCTGGCTCGGAGTCACTTATAACCTCAATCATCTGTGTGAAACGAACTTATCAGTTGGTAGAATGACATATATTATAAAAGATTACCATTGCTTGTTTGCGATGTGAAAGGTCGGGTTGAGTGGACGGGGGGGGGGTTGTGAGTCATTTTCGTCGAGGTCATCGATGTACGAGTTAGATGGGATATTCGAGTCGCCCGCATTCAAGTCGGCGTTGCTGGGGGTTGTAGACGCTCACGCATTAGAGCTCGTGCTTAATGGGCTTTCCCTGTGGCTCTTTAAGCGGGAGTTTGTAGTACTGGAGACAGTCCGGCCAGCTTGTCAAGAGCCTCGGCCACGACCATGTGAGCACTGAGTGGTTAATGCGTGGAGCGGTTTCACAGTGGCGATCCTGTCGGCCCAGTCTTCTATGTACCCAACACCACTGATTTCATCCTTGAGGCTTTGTTGGCACAGGTCATCGAGAAAATCCCAGTAGAAAAGGACGGTTTCAGTAAGTAAAATCATTGTAAGAGGACAGAAAGGAACACTTACACAGCATTCAGGTCAGTCGCTGCCTGCTTCTGCTTCTGGCCAGTGGTGCTCCCAGGCTCCTCATTGCTGGCGTTTACACTATCTGCTCGGAGATATGGACTGTAAGTATGTTGCCCTGCCGTGATAAGGAGTAAATGTGCTCACCCTGCATCGTGCTGTCAGGAAGCTGGCTGCCATCTAGAACAAGTTGGATATCGGCCATGTGCAACGAGTAAGGTGTGTGGTGTGCTCACCGTCATTTGGTATCTGAGCGGCATCTAGATCGTAGATGAGATAATCCCAGAGACGGTACTTGTCGGCCAAACTCACATAGAGTTTCATCGGGGATCTGACTACCTTTGAGAGGTTCGTCATCCTCCATACCTCCTTCCTCTTCCAACGGCTGCATTAATAGGTCACATAAGGTAGTTGATGTCTGGCTGTTTTCAACCTCATGTAAGGCACGTTCTGCCAACGATGGCGCCGCGTGGACAGTGCGAGGCTGTGGGAGGTGGGTGAGTGCGTGTTCCTCATGTTCCGCTAACTGGTATATTATGTTTGCGATGCGTTTAATGCCGCGTTCCCATGCAGCCTCCTGTTCAAGACACTTCTGTTCGGCACGGTCGTCGTCTGCTTGTTTCTGCTCCGAGGTACGTCATTTCTGAGCACTTTCCAGCACAACAAGTCCGGGACGCTGAGTTGTGTTCTTAGCACGAGTAACAGGGCGGGACATGGGCGATGAGGAAGGATGCAGAGAAATGGTGAAGGAAGGTGAAGAACACGTGTATGTAAACTGTTCCGCTTGTTGCGTCTCGAACAATTTCTGACAAAGTTCCACGGCTGTGGGGCCTTATTAGCATTTCACCCAATCGCTATCCCCCATGTGCCCCACCTGTCACGCACGGTTTAAGACACCAGCAAGACAGACACATGGCCAGTTTAATTCGTCTTGACAACCCACTATGGCATCCCGACAAGCTTTTGCTGCTCACCGAATCCCATGCCCATATGCCAACTGCCGCTGGTGGTTCAAAACACCTGCAGGACTCAAGCACCATCAATCATCAATACATAGGTTTGCATTTGATTCTTCCTCAGAATCATTTAGTTCGTCTGCTCGGTCTGCTCCGGTCCGACCAGCCACTCAACCAGTACCTGGCGTTCTCCAAGACTATCACGGCACACTCACAGGTACGCTACACAAACTGGAATTATTATTAACTAATGATGTTTCAGGCCAAACATACGATGCAGATGGGAATGCGATAGATATTCATTTACCCCCTCCCCCTCCTCCTGAAAAGAGCCTGGATGACTGGGGCCCGTATAGAAACCGTCTTCGGTTTCAGATCGCCGAACTCATTTTCAAACGAGCTGAACTCTCAGCAGGTAATGTTGACGAACTTTGCAACCTCTGGGGGCTTTCCCTTGGGGATAATTCCACAGGAGGTCCCCCATATGTCAACCATAAAGATCTCTACGCTACTATTGATGCAACAACACTAGGCAATATCCCATGGCACAGTTTCAAATTATGGTACAATGGAGAACGCCCATCAGGAACCGTCCCGTCCTGGATGACCAAATAGTATGAGTTCTTTTATCGGTCACCTGATTGCATCACACAGGATATGTTCTCGAACCCTGAGTTCGACAGTCATATTGACTACATCCCTTACCGGGATTTCACGCGCACTGACAACACACGCAGGTATGAACACCTTATGTCAGGGGACTGGGCATGGGCACAGGCGGTGAGTAATCGCCTCCTGGTCCATTCAATCTACTGCTAAGAATCTAGGCAGGATGAGATCTTGCGAGAAGCTTGCACACACGGCGCTACATTTGTTCCTATCATTTTAGGTAGTGATAAAACGACTGTTACTGTAGGAACTGGCCAGCAAGAATACTGGCCAGTATACATATCACTCGGGAACATTCACAACAACATCCGACGAGCACACGGGAGCAGGGTTGAATTATTGGCATTTTTAGCCATTCCAAAAGGTTATTAGTTTGCTCTCGTCTCTATTATTCCCATTGATATCACTTAGCAGCCAAGAAGTACGACAATCTTGCATACCGACAATTCAAGAAGCAATTATTCCACACTGCGCTATCATGAATACTTGCGCCCCTCAGACCCGCGATGACGACACCTGAATTGCTATGGTGCTCAGATAACCGATACCACCAGGTTGTTTTTGGAGTTGGTCCATATGTTGCTGACTACCCTGAACAGGTCCTGGTGTCGGGCGTGGTTCAGAATTGGTGCAGACGGTGAGCCTGCCTTACATTAAGCTTACTACTCTTGCAAAGGAAAATTTTAATATATCCTTGCCTTAGATGCATCGCATTTCCTGATAACCTCGATGGAGGGGGACTACCGCGAACTGCCGAACTTATGGGTGCCATCTCTGAGGAGACCACCTCCAATGTGGCATGGGATGAGTGGGGCGCTGATATTAACATAATGGTACTGTTATCTAATCAGTCTATTTTGCTTGGCTGAGATTCTGTTTCAGTTATTCACACATCACTTTCTGCACGCTGATATTTACCAACTTATCGTGCCCGATATCCTTCACCAACTGGTGAAAGGAACATTTAAGGACCACCTTGTTGATTGGGTCGCGAAGTTTTTAGAACGCCGATACGGGAAGACCGGCGCAAAAGAACGCTTAGCCGATATTGATCGCCAGTAACCGTTCCCTCACCCAAACTCCATTCTCAATACTGACTTGCGTCTCTACAAGTATTTCTGTCTCACCCCCCTTTCCTGGATTGCGGCGATTTCTGGATGGGCGTGGCTTTTCCCAATGGACCGGAAATGACTCGAAAGCACTGATGAAAGTGAGTTCCGCCAATCGCCCTTGATTTTAAGGTACATAGATATTCACAATTTGTGTAGGTGTACCTCCCTGCCATCGAGGGCCATGTCCCCAGTGACATGGTGCGGGCTATCCGCACTTTCCTCGAATTTTGTTATATTGCTCGGCGCAATGTCATCTATGAGAAATCTTTGCATGACTTAAGACACGCGCTTAACTGCTTCCATCAGCACCGTGAGATTTTCCGGGAGGTTGGTGTCCGTGATAGCTTTTCTCTCCCTCGTCAGCACTCCCTCACGCACTACAAATCATTGATTCGGCTCTTTGGCACGCCAAATGGTGTATCTATGTCTATAACTGAATCAAAACATATCACCACTGTCAAAAAACCCTGGCGCCATTCAAACAGGAACAACGCCCTTGGACAAATCCTCAAGACAAATCAACGCCTATCTCAGTTGACCGCTGCCCGTACCAACTTCGAAGCACGCGGTATGTTGACGCCTCTGGGGCCAGATGGTGCATATCAATGATATCTTTGTTTCATCCCATCGCTAACCGCAAATTTCACAGCCACTCCCTCATCTCAGTCCCAGACATGACAGGACAATATGGAGCTGGGTGAAGACAATATCCTTGGTATGGACGAATCCCTTGGACTAGCTCATTCAGATGTTAAGCTTGCTCGGACGCGAGGTGAGCCCGATCCCTTATTCACTCACAACTGTTCACGGTTCGTCGCAATCAATCCAAGTTCGTGGCCGTGCAAAGACCCTCTCTGGCCTCACTATCGAACTAGCAGTTCCAGATTTGTCCCTCCTCGTTGGACAGTTTTTATCACAACAGCTCGACGACGGCCCTCTATTCACTTCTGCTTACCACTGCAACCAACTCCTGGATCCAATGAAGGTGAAAATTTTCCATTCCGCCATAGCTACGTTTATCGCCCCAAGTGACCCAACTGGGGTCAATGGCCTCCGCCGGGAACAAATCCGTGCAAACCCATCTTGGCAAGGTGGCGCCTCCTGATATGACTGCATCCTTGTCAGCACAGACACGTCCTTTGACGGGATGCTGAACATGGAAGTCGCACGAGTGTTCTGTTTCTTCTCGTTTATGCACACTAATGGTATATTATATTCTTGTGCTCTCATCCATTGGTTTGAGCGACTGACGGATGAGCCCAACAAGCTGACAGGGATGTGGATGGTTTCCCCATCCTTTCTTGAGGATGGTGCGAAACACCTAGCCATCATCTCCGTTGAATGCATCGTCCGCAATGTCCACCTGCTTCCCATTTTTGGTGCTGAGCATGTTCCCGACCATGTAACACATGAAAACTCCCTGGATTTGTACCACAGCTTTTATGTCAACTGCTTCTCGGATCACCACACGTTCGATCTCATTTCCTAGCCTGCTTCTTTTTATCAGCTCTCATCAGCTCCCCGGCATAAACGATCTTTTTTCGCCATATGTCCAATACCCTCTCTTTCTCCATCCTAGAGCCCTAACTTCAGCTCCCAAACAGGTCCTTCTTCAGCCATCCAGCTTAATACATGACCTAGTCAACACCATTGGGGAGTACTCATGCACCCCCTCCTCCCAACTACGCCACTGCACTTGAGAATGGCAGCAATGGCGAGCTTTCTTCCGATGGTCTTACTTTCGGCACACGCTCGTTGTTGGTTCTTAGCATCTTCTCCGCTTTCATTCCTCATTCCCATCTCGTCGACCTATCACTGCCTCCATGGCCTGATCGGCGGCCAAGGTCCCATGATGCAGGTCGACCACCGACGTCCACTGCAAGACCATTCATCGTCAGCCCTGAAGAACAGAGCCAACGATGACCCTGGGGACGCTGTCTCCCTCAGTGGTGATAAGGAAGACAAGCTTTTGACTTACCACTCGCGTTCCACAGCATGCTGAATCTGCTTGCTCCCCACCAAGAAAGCCAAGACAGGATCACACAAAAGCCTGCGGCGTCTCTCCTTGTACACTCCACTCTTGTGACCATTCCATTGAACGTGCTGGTGCCGTCGACCTCTCAGCACCCTCTGGTCGTGCAACGCTCGCGCATGCCTTGCCACCAGAGCCCATTGTCTCTACTGTGCAGTTCGTCCGTCCTTCTTCCTCATCTACCGTTGAAGCTACAGAAATAGTCAGCCATGTCGATTGTGACAGAAGGAACGGCGCTCCCTCAAAACCCAGCATGTATGACCATAACAACTCGTTGTCACCAGGCTGGGAGGCCGAATATTCAAGAAGGGGTCGTGGCGTTTATTATTACAATATCCACACCCAAGAGTCTACCTGGATTCGCCCTGCCATCCACTCTTGCAACCATTCCGTTGAACACACTGGTGCTGTCGACCTCTCAGCGCCCTCTGGCACGCAGCGCTCGTGCATGCCTTGCCACCAAAGCCCATCGTCTCTACCATGCCGTTCATCCATTCTTCTCTCCCGTCTATCATTAAAGCTACAGCAATGGTCAGTCGTGTCAACTGTGACAGAATGAATGGCGCTCCCTCAAAACCTAGCATGTATGACCATAACGACTCATTGCTGCCAGGCTGGGAGGTCAAATATTCAAGAAGGGGTCGTGGCGTTTGTTATTACAATATCCACACCCAAGAGTCTACCTGGACTCGCCCTGCCGTTCCTCCCCCTCGCGAAAAGTGCGGTGAACACTCTGATCGTCATGATGACTCTCTTGACAAACCCTTGTCAACTAGGAATGATATTCCACGCGTAGGTCGTAGAGACAGTGGTGACATGTCGTACAACTACTGCCACTACCGGCCTGGATAGACTGCTCATAGGGAGGAGCGACAGCCTCTGTTGCCTCAGCTCATCGATTCCTATGTTTCAGATTCATACTCTCCAGACCGTAGAGATGCTCGACCCTCGCCCCCACCTCCTCGCGCAAAGGACAGGGATTCTACACCGCTGCCTCGTCGCCCACTCTTCTGCTGGCTCCTATGGTGATCATGATGGTGTCCAAAATTCTCACCATGAAGCCCTTTTAGCTCCTCTATCCTCTCAAGATCGCACTTGGGTTGCCCGCAACAGCATTCCACACGCACCTCCAAGGGAACGTAGACAACGTGATGACCCTCCCCCCCAAAATTGGATTGTCATATTCTTCCGCAAGACACTGAAAGGTAATCGACTACTAGTATGTTGTCTGCCTCCTCCCCTCCCCCCACCTCTCGTGCTCGGCACATTTGCTCCTCCTGAGGACAGTGCTCATCACAGAGGTCTCGCGAAGCCTTGGGAGTCGAGCCGCGCCATACGATTCCCCCTTCTTTTTATTCGACTTCCTCGCATGGACACACGGACGCTCATGGATCCCTATCTTCTCCCCTTTTTTCATTTGTCTTCTCTTTACCCTCTTTCGCATCTCACCTTCCACTTTTATTCTCTAGGCCTGGAATCACCTACCTCGTACACTCGTGGCCCTCAAGAATCTGCAAATTTGGCCCCGCTCTCTACTAGCAAGCCGACTCAGCCACCCTCGGAACCCCCTTCGTGAAAGAGCCGTTTTTCGCAGCCTGATGGTTCTCACCATAATCATCGACACCCCAAATCCTGTGAGACCAGTCTCCGGCGAGCTCGTAGAGATGACGCTGTCTCCCACAGTACTCGCTACGTCGACGACATTCCAATATGATCTGTCTATCTGTTTGTCTGGGTGATGCAGAGGGGAAAGGGGCAGTTTGCAACTGAAAGTGGTGGTGCTGTGATGCATGGTGATGCGAGAGTAATTAATTTTATTACAAAGATCTATTGCAACGAGTGGTAGTGTACAAGCATGCATATTGTACTATTTCCCTAAGGTTAACAATATATCTAAGTGTGCTATTTTATCTTAATGTCTAAACTTGCTAATTGTAAGATTGGTCAAAGCTGTATGAGACAGAAAAGATGTGCCAGCCGGTCTCGGTTCTCGGCTATTGGCTAAATTGACTTACCATGCTAATGTTATGTCATAAGCCAATTTAGACAGAATAAGCACAAAATAAGCTGAATAAAGATCAGTGTAAATTTACTGATGCTTCTCACAGTAGTAGATAGATTTTCAAAAATGATACACTTATTTGCAATATCCTCTTCAATTACTTCATTAGGTGTAGCAACTATCTATAGAGACCATATATTTAAACTTCATGGAACTCCCCGAAAAGTCATATCAGACCGAGGACCACAATTTGTTTCTTCTTTCATGACGGACCTCTTTACCTTATTACGAATTGAAGGAAATCCTTTGACAGCATTTCATCCACAAACGGACGGACAAACAGAGCAAATGAATGTGGAAGTAGAACAGTATCTCCGCATTTACACGAACCATCGACAGACGGATTGGGCAGGCTGGCTACCACTGGCAGAATTTGCGCATAACCAGAAAACATCCAGCGCCACTGGATTCTCACCATTCATGCTAAACTACAGACAACAACCACAAATCAACACAACAACCAAAATAGTCCGAAATGAATCCGCAAACACGTTTGTCACATTCATGAAACAAACACGCGCTGATGCTATCTCCACTCTGGAACATGCTGCCGCGGATATGAAACGCTTCCACAACAGAAATACACAGGCACCACATGAATACCAACCAGGTGACCTCGTTCTGCTTGAAGCAACTAACATTCGCATGGATTGACCAGCGAAAAAGTTGGATGACAAGCGATACGGCCCGTTCAAAGTGGAAAAGAAGATTGGTGCCAGCTTGTACAAACTAAAGCTGGAAAAATCGTGGAGAACAATTCACCCTGTCTTTAATGAATGCCTCCTACACCCATACAAAAAAGGAGAATTTCCCTCTCAAAAGACGCCTCCACCACCACCTCCTGTCGCACAGCCACAAGGGGAAGAACACGAAATCGAGGAAATCGTGGATACGTGGGAATGATGGAATGTCATCGAATACCTTGTGCATTGGAAGGGATTCCCACGGGAGGAAAGAGAATGGAAGAAGTTCTTCAAATTAGGAAACACCAAGGATACCCTTATGGACTTCCATCGGCTTCATCCCACGGCTAAGTGACCCCCCGGCTTGCAACTCCGCTATAACGCCAATGAACCCGATCCGCCCTGCACATGTCCTGAGTGTCAGGGGATCCTTCCGGAGATACCCACACCCTTCTTCCACACCAACCACTTCCTTGCTTATCGAGATTCCTTGTGCAAACGCATGTCTTTTCATGGAAGAAAAGCCTTGAAAAGGGGGTAATGTTAGGAACTTTATTTTTTCCTTAGTAATATATTAGTCATTCATTCACACGTCACACTCTTATCTTTCTATTTATGTTATCACATAGCCATACACCTCATGTAGTACATGTGTTCACTGCGCATTGCTGTACACATAGCCTCATAGGCAGGTGTTACGATTCACCCCTATTCTTTCTCTTTATTCATTGCTGCTTACTATCGTCGGCCTTACCCGATGTCTTCAATTCGATAGAGTGCTCTAGAACATACCACGTGTTCGTCGCACACCCTTATCTTGTTATCTTTACTTCTTCCTTCTTTTCGAACATTCTTCGCTTAGTCATAGTTGTTCCATAACCTTCTATAACCTTCCATTGTGCAGTATATAAGCCTAAGTACTTCGTCCCTTGTACCCTAGCTTAGTTCTGCTCAATCTTACCTCGTTCCCCTTCGCTCCCCTCATCGTAACTCGCTGCTACCTTGTCGGTAGGCAGACTCACACTCGAACCACCTGCTATACGTCCTAGCAGGAAGAACTCTTGACCTCACAGGGCAAGTACTCCGTCATCACCTCAAACCCTTGACCTTGTGTTCTAGCTCTTTGAGCTTATGCTCATTCCTACCTGGACCAAGCGTAACAGCAGGTATATAAGAGCTCATGTATTGTACTGGTACTTTAGTTTCGGAATTGCATCTTTCTTGCATTGAAAGTGGTTCCTTAAGAGTCACCCTTTGCTTGAGTCCTTACACAGGGGGTGGAATGGGGGCTGGTGGTGAAGAGTTCCCATGGTGGGATGGTGGTAGTAAAGGGTCAAGAGGCATTTGCACAAGATGCTACTCAACTGTGACAACCACCAAACTATGGTGATGGCAGGTATTGTGACTGACAATGGTGGGTGAGAATGACACAAGACACCACTGAGCTGCAATGAGTGAGAGTACCATAATTAACACTTGTGTTTGTGCTTAGATAGCTGTGAATTATACAACATTTCTTTGATTTATATGCCCATTGTTTGAAAAACTCTGGATAATATTAGGTGATGATTGTGAGAATGATAGTATTAATTACCTGTAATTACACAGAATTATAAGATTTTATCTGATAATTTCAAAATATTAACAGCTTTAGTATAGGGGGCCATGAAATACCTAATATTATGTGAAATACTTTCTAATACATCTTTTATCAGGTATTTTTAAATATTGTATGACAATAGTTTGTATTCTACAAGAATTCTTGGTTATTACCAGTAGAAGGTTTTTCCTGATGTCTCCTCATCATAACTCACTGCTACCTCTTCAGTAGGTAGACTTACTCCTGAAACCACCAACTACATGTCCTAGTTGAACCCCTGACCCTAAGTGGCAAGTACTTCATCAATACCTCAAACCCTTGACCTTATGTTCTAGTTCTTTGAGCCTATGCTCATTCCTACCTGGACCAAGTGTAACAAAAGGACTAAGCTAACTTCTAGGATCATCTTCATTATAGATTCTTCACCATTTCTCCTAGAACCCTCTCCCACAGAGAACAAGCTCTGCATGGTATGCACAGGCTCACCATAGTAGAACTTCCCTTAGAAACTTTGTCCTCATCATCCTCTCCTTCCAAAATCTCTCAACTAGATTCAGATACCACCTTTTCTACTGCTGCCAAGCAGCAGGAAGACATTGACCTCATCCACCAGCTCTCCTCAGCACTTCATATCCCCAGAAATCTCATGTCACCCTCCCCCCCCCCCCCCCCCTTTCTTCCCCCCCCCCCCCCCCCCCCCCCCCCCCCCCCCCCCCCCCCCCCCCCCCCCCCCCCCCTCC
>JBBPUI010000645.1:0-17380 GCA_038094615.1 Heimioporus aff. retisporus
CACCACTGGTTGCTCAGTGGGGGCTGTGGAGGGGGAGGAGGGTGAGGGAGGGGGTGAGAAAGAGCAGGCCCCATGACCAGGGGTGTGGGAGGTTAAAAGATCATGCAGTCTGGCTACTTCCATGTGGAGTTCTGCTGGCTCTGATGCCAAGGCAAACTTGCTGCCATTCAAGGACAAAGAGGGGGGATTGTATGTGGAGCTGGGGGAAAGCTTTGGAGGAGGGGGGGGGGGAAGGCTGACCCTCTGGCTTTGCAGGTGTACCAGCATATTGTTTTGGTACAGCTGTAGAATGTTGGGGTGGAGCTTCCTGTCAGAGTCCCAAAGGTACTTGGGGTTGATGTGGGCCTTAAAGGAGTGGAAGACTGATACCATCCAGCAGACAGCCCTAGGGCTACCTGCTGGGCAGAGTATGGGGATAAAGGGGACCACAATTGTGGCACCCTTCCAAGGCCCAGAGCCAGGAACCCAAGATCAGGTGTGAGGGTGAGCAGCAAAGTATCTGGACACAAACTGGGGAATCACTGGAGTAGAGAAGTGGAGGTGAAAGATATCTGCTGGGAAGGAGTGCCATCATTGGCCAATCTGGGAGACTGTGATGGCACAGAAGGAGGCCCTGTTGCAGATGTGTCAAGCAGGGTGTTAGGAACTTTATTTTTTCCTTAGTAATATATTAGTCATTCATTCACACGCCACACTCTTATCTTTCTATTTATGTTATCACATAGCCATATGCCTCATGTAGTACATGTGTTCACTGTGCATTGCTGTATGCATAGCCTCATAGGCAGGTATATAAGAGCTCATGTATTGTACTGGTACTTTAGTTTCGGAATTGCATCTTTCTTGCATTGAAAGTGGTTCCTTAAGAGTCACCCTTTGCTTGAGTCCTTACAATATTCTGAAACTATCCTCTCTTACCCTACCACTTTCCCCGTGTTGTTGTTGCTCTTCGCTTCACACACACCCATACCCGGACTCCAGGGTTAAGGAGAGCCAAGTCCCGAGACTGTACGGTTTCCTGCCGTTGGTCACCGCACCCCTGTGATTTGGGGATCCCTGTTGTTTGGGTACAGCGGCTTTGGGTTGAGGCCTCAAACGGGTGCGCGTATACCGGCCCTGTAAAACGTTACCACCATTGTGAGCCCTTGGTGTCAGACTCGTGGGAATAGCACCCTCCAAACGCTAGTTCGACACCGGCTTAGACCATCACCTTATTGCTTTTGGGGTAAAAGCGTGTCTTCTAAGGACGTCAAACTTGGACCGACCGACTCCGACGCCAACAGCCCGAAGAGCTGACAACTCTTTCCTCCCCCTTCCCTTCACTTCCGTCACATTCGCTGTCCAGCCTGCACATTTTGTGTAGGTCTCATGCGTGACAAAATTCTTTCCAACACCCTCTACCACGTCTCTCGCCCCGCCGTTCCTCCTCCTCCCACACTCTTTTGAGACTTCGCACCATCCGTGTCAGAGTTCTATGACCCGAACGATTCTCCTCCCCCGCCTCGCTCTAACCGCATCGACGACAGTCTTTGCCTTCCCATCTGTGTCACATCAGGCACATTCATTCAATTCGCCCCTGAAGGACAATTAGTTCTTCTTGAGAAATCCACCGACCCCTACAAAGGAGTCACTCCGCTTTACCTTCCTTCCCCACCTATACCGGCAGTGCCTGCTGTAGTCGAGCCAATTAGGCGTCCTCGCAGCACCTTCCAAAGATCTCCATACAACCTCCACAACCGTGTCGGACGCAGTAGGCCCCAGTGAGCCTGGACCGTCATTCGACGACGTCTTCACATCCCCACTTCCATCTCGACCGACCTCACCTGCCAGATCTTCCTCTTTGGAAGAATCAATTTTTGAACCACCTTTCGACTCCCGCGGATATCAAAAGATGTCCAACAACCCTTTCTCCCGCCCCGTCAAATCACTCTCGATCGACGAATTGAGGCAGTTTGCCTCACAATACAAGGCTTTCTATGAGAGCAAACAATCTGAGGATGACTGGAAGTCGGCCATGGGCGAAATGCCAGGCTTCCCCCTCGCACCACAGCCGGCCCGATCCGCTTTCAACCCTTTTAGGGTCCAGCTACCACAAGCACCCACTCGGCCGACGGCTAATGCCTTAGGCAAAAACTTTATGCAAAAGCCTGAGATTTTCACAGGCGATAAAAGAAAATTCCGCCACTGGCTGCGCCAGACGCAAGCCTACTTTGTCAGCTTCGATGCCAATCCCTCGGACTTCCAGAAGGTCCATATCGCCCTCCAATTCATGGGAGGAGACGGCAATAATGAGGCAGCAAGATTTGCCAACAGGTACATGGACCGCGGATTGCCGAATGCCAATACCACGTGGCAAAACTTCGTGGAAACCCTCGCCGAAAACTTCCAGAACACGGGAGAACGGCAACAGGCCGAAACGGAGTTGATGGGGCTACAGCAAAAGAAGGACCAATCGGTGGAGGACTTCCTCAACCGCCTCGAACAACTCGTGCAGGACACGGAATGGTCTGTGGAACAGCACTCCCAGATCATGATTAGGATCTGCCGAGAGGGGATCTACAACGAGGTGGTGGAGCAAGTAGAGCGCTGCCAGCCGGCACTCATCTTCTCGAGCAACTACCAGGAGTGGAAGCTCGGCCTCATCGCATCCGCCAACATCGTGGCAGAAATTGTGGCTAGGAAAGCACGCCGCACAAATCCGTTCCAAGCAAGGCCAAATAATTGGCACAAAGCTCCCACGCAGACTACATCGGCACCTGTGCCAGCAGCAACTTCATCTTCGACGTCGTCCACGACTGCTCCCTCGACGTCAACAATCGGACCCAACACACCAGGAACTTTCCCAGGAGCTGGTGTCCCAATGGACTTATCTCGGGCCCGAGCAGAGGGCAAATGCAGGTACTGTGGGAAACCATGGCCCTGCAAGGACCATATGCAGCTGCCAAGAGCGCGGCAAATACGTAGTGTAGAGATAGGCGGACAAAAGGTAGAATACACCTCGCACGATGACCTCGTAGCCAAAGTAGCACAATTGTCTTTTCACGCCGCGGAGTAGATAGTTGGTCGTCTACTTCGTCGAACAATGTTTCCATTTTGTTGTCACCAAAAATGATTGTATGTAATAGTTTTGCTAACCGTTTTTCCTCCCTTCCCATCGAACAGTGTGACGAAAAACCATGTGAACCGACACCTTGCATACGGATGCCTCCTCGGAGCACGGCCCAGCAAGTAAAAGAAAGGGTACTTAATTTCCTGTTAATTGTAAAAAGAAACTCCCCTGACGCAAAGCTACCAACGCGTGTGTCAAGTCCGGTTCCTCCGGATCTTCGGAGGTCGGACGTATACGCGAGGAGTCGGAGGTTGGAGGCGGAGCAGACGAACGGAGGGGTGAGGACGGCGGCTTCAGGTAATGGCCTGCGCCCTTGTACTAACCCTGTCCTCATATTTTGGAGGGCGGAGTCGGACAGAGATCGACGATAGCGACAAGCTACCGAAGCGGAGAGAGAGGAGAGAGGGAGGAGAGAGGGGAGAGGCACGAGAGAGAAGAGCAGGAGGAGACTTAGTTGATTTACGAACTGAGGAAAGTCCTCAGCGAAGTAGGAGACTAAATACATGAGGGCGGAGGCTATGCTAAGGGTAGACGGAGCGCGGACGTGGCGGAGTACGTAGGGCTACATACTTGTGGCGCGTCGCGCTAGTAACGTCAGGGAGGGCGGAGTGCGACAGGGAAGGCAGAGTACTACAGGGACGGAGACAGGGATCTGACAGCTGCCAGTAACGACAACCGATCGTAAGGTACAAGCGGAGAAGGGTAGAGTACAAACAAAAGAGCGGAATGAGACATCGGGACATCGGACGAAGCGGAGGAAGGCGGACGTATCGCCTGAAGGTGAAGGAGGGTGGCGGATAGGGGCGGATGTGGTCGGGCGAGAGAGCAAAGGCACGGGGCGTGACAGCGTGGGACAGAAGAAGCTGCCGGATATGATCTATACGCAGCAGAAGAAGCAGTAGTTCCAGCACGAGGACACAAACTTGTGGGAACAAAAATCTCAATTAAAATGCCTCCCGGAGTATATGGGAGAGTAGCACCAAGAAGCGGTCTCGCCGTAAAACACGGGATCGGAATCAACGCGGGAGTAATAGACCAAGATTACCGCGGCGATATAGGGGTAGTAATGACAAATGCTACCGAAAAAGAATTCAAAGTCAGCGTGGGAGACCGCATCACCCAGCTCATTTTAGAAATGAACCAGACGCCTAAGGTTCAAGAAGGAGAAATCGCCAATGATACCAAAAGAGGCGACAAAGGGTTCGGATCGACCGATAAGCAGATCCAAATACTGAAGAGACCCATGGGATCTACCGAAGGGAAACCTAAGGAGATTGCCGAGGAACCCAAGGAGAAATCCAAGGGAACCGGGAGACAGACATGGCTCAACTCAGTAGATCCATGGTCAGCCAAATGGATCAAAACAATGGCTGACAACACCAAAGACGGACGAACAAAGGAACACCTAAGAACGTTCGTACATGAAACGCGAGTAGCTGAGGTAGATGACGCCTTGGTAGAACAAATTCGGCAAATGAACGTACACGAAGCCGAATTGGTCCTACAGGAATTACAAGCCAAACCACGATACATCCGACAGACCAAAGGACGTGGAAACTCGTTGGAATTCCCAGTATCACTAATCACGGATAGTGGTACAACAATCAAAGCCCATGCACTCATCGACTCAGGGTGCACTGGATCCATAGTTGATGAAGGTTTCGTAAAACAACACCAACTGCACAAAGAAAAACTTCCCCGCGCAATACCAGTATACAACGCGGATGGAACTATCAATGCCACGGGACAGATATCAGAATTCATAACCGTGGAAATGACATTAGAAGGACATCGTGAGAAAATTGCACTCGCAATAGCTAGCCTAGGAACACATGCCATATTCCTGGGACACGACTGGTTGAAAACCCACAATCCAGAAATAGATTGGAAAAACTCCACGATCGCCTTCTCGTGCGAACAAGATCACTGTCCAACCCTGATCGACAATGATGACGAAGACGAGTTCACATCGCGATATTTAGCCGGGGACAGAATTTTCCAAATAGACGTAGACGCATACATAAGAAATGTATCTACCGATATAGCGGCCGCCACAAGTCAGGCCAAAAACGATCAAACCTTTGAGGATGTGGTACCAGAACACTATCACGAGTTCAAGGACGTCTTTGCTAAGGAAAGCTTTGACGAGTTACCACCATGACGACCATGGGATCACGCCATTGAATTACTCCCAGGAGACCATAAGGTGGACTGCAAGACGTACAACTTAACGCTTGTGGAACAGAAGGAACTCGATGCATTCCTCGAAGAAAATCTCATGAGTGGACGGATACGACCATCGAAATCCCCATTTGCATCACCCTTCTTCTTCGTCAAAAAGAAGGATGGAAAATTACGACCAGTACAGGATTATCGCCAACTAAATGCGATCACTGTCAAAAACCAATACCCACTACCATTAATATCGGAATTGATTGACAAATTGAAGTCCACCAAGTATTTCACAAAACTGGACGTTCGATGGGGATACAATAACATCTGCATGAAGGACGGAGATGAATGGAAGGCAGCATTCCGAACCAACAGGGGACTTTTCGAACCCCTTGTAATGTTCTTCAGGCTGACAAATTCCCCTGCAACCTTCCAAACAATGATGAATCACATCTTCCGAGATCTCATCAACAATGGACATGTCATTATCTACATGGACGACATCATGATCTTCGCAGATACACTAGAACATCACTGTCACATCGTACGACACGTCCTGCAGATATTGCGGGATAACAAATTATTCCTCAAGCACACCAAATGTGAATTCGAGAAGCTTGAGATGGAATACTTGGGCCTCATCGTAGCTCAAAACAAAATTCGCATGGATCCAGGAAAAACCGACGCGATTACCTCGTGGCCAACCCCCACGACCAAGAAACAACTCCGCGGTTTCCTCGGGTTCCTCAACTTCTACCGACGGTTTGTGCAAGGATTTGCCCAGATAGCGAAACCCCTGAACGCATTAACCTCGGTGAATAAGGACTGGAACTGGATGCCTGAGTGCCAAGCCACCTTCGAGCAACTCAAAATGATCATAACAACAGCACCAGCCTTGGCGCTTCCCACAGATCACGACCAATTTCGGATCGAGACAGACGGATCTGGGATTGGGCTTGGCGCGGTTCTCACACAGCTCCAAAACGACAGATGGCATCCCATCGCCTATATTTCCCACTCACTCTGCGACGCCGAGCGAAATTACCACGCAGCGGATCTTGAGATGGTGGCCATCATCTTTGCACTTAACGAGTGGCGCCACTATCTGCTCGACGCACACCAGCCGTTCCAACTCCTCACGGACCACAAAAATCTGGAATACTGGAAAGAAGCGCAAAAATTGTCACGACGACAGGCACGGTGGAATCAATTGCTCCAAGAATACCACTTCGAGCTCGCCTACCGATCAGGGAAAACCAACCCGGCGGACGGTCTCTCTCGGAGATCGGACTTTGAAAAGGGGGTAGAGTTTGACAACCTCGACATTACGGTATTCCCACAAGAAGCAACCGAAATTAGATCGATGTTCGCCATCTTTGCATTGACACAACAGGAATCGATAGATGATTCGATCCTAAAATTACAATACAAACTCGAACGATATGCCAGAATAGGACTCGAAAAGGAAGGGTCAAACTGGACGAAAAAGGAGGGACAAGTCAAATGGAAGGAATTGACATATGTTCCAAATGATGCCAAACTCCGTGAATGCATCATTCAGGAAAATCATGATCACCCACTTGCGGGACACCCGGGACAACGACGAACAAGAGATCTGATCATGACCAAATACTATTGGCCAGCCCTAAGAAAGGATATCGAAAGATACGTCTCAGGATGTGATACGTGCCAAAAAGTAAAACCAAGACGAGAAAACGCCACGACGGCGTTAGTACCAAACGAAATCCCTAGCGCACCATGGGAAATAATTTCCATCGATATCATCAGACCACTCCCAGAATCCCAAGGAAAGGACGCTATTCTCACGATAGTAGATAGATTTTCAAAAATGATACACCTGTTTCCCATTTCTTCTTCGATAACTTCACTAGGTGTAGCCAATATTTTCAAAGACCACATATTTAAACTTCACGGAACCCCACGAAAAGTAATATTGGATCGGGGATCACAATTTGTTTCTTCTTTTATGACGGACCTTTACACCCTCCTAAAGATAGAAGGGAACCCTTCCACGGCGTTTCATCCACAAACAGATGGACAAACGGAGCGAATGAATGCGGAGGTAGAACAATATCTTCGCATCTACACAAACCACCAACAAATGGACTGGGCAGACTGGCTACCACTAGCAGAATTTGCGCATAACCAAAAAACGTCCAGCGCAACAGGATTCTCACCATTCATGCTCAATTACGGACAACAACCACAAATCGGTACCTCCACCAAAACTGTGCGAAATGAATCGGCAAACACTTTCGTTACATTCATGAAACGAACACGTGCCAACGCTACCTCTGCCCTGGAACACGCCGCTGCGGACATGAAGCGATTCCATGATAGAAGCGTGTGACCCCCACACGAGTACAAACCAGGGGATCTCGTGTTGTTAGAAGCGACCAACATCCGAACGGACCGACCCGCCAAAAAGCTTGATGATAAGCGATACGGGCCGTTCAAGGTGGAAAAGAAAGTCGGAGTTAGTGCATACAAATTGAAACTAGACAAGTCTTGGCACACCATACACCCCGTTTTCAATGAATGTCTCCTTCACCCATACAAGAAAGGAGAATTCCCTTCACAACAAAAGCCGCCACCGCCACCACCTGTCGCACAGCCACAAGGGGAAGAACACGAAATCGAGGAAATCGTGGATGTTCGGGAACGACGAAACGTCATCGAATACCTCGTGCATTGGAAAGGTTTCCCACGAGAAGAACGTGAATGGAAGAAGTTCTCGGAGCTTGGAAATGCCAAGGAAATTCTCATGGATTTCCACCGCCTCCATCCCACGGCTAAACGACCGCCCGGCCTCCAGCTCCGCTATAACGCTGATGAACCGGATCCACCCTGCACCTGTCTGGAATGTCGTGGGGAACTACCGGAGATTCCCGCTCCCTTCTTTCGCACCGATGACTTCCTCGCTTACCGAGACACCTTAACCAAATGCATGTCTTTTCGTGGAAGAAAAGCCTTGAAAAGGGGGTAATGTTAGAACTTTATTTTTTCCTTAGTAATATATTAGTCATTCATTCACACGCCACAGTCTTATCTTTCTATTTATGTTATCACATAGCCATACGCCTCATGTGTTGTGCATGTTCATATGCACGGACCATGTTGAATAGGTATATAAGAGCTCATGTATTGTACTGGTACTTTAGTTTCAGAATTGCATCTTTCTTGCATTGAAAGTGGTTCCTTAAGAGTCACCCTTTGCTTGAGTCCTTACACAAAGGTGGTGGTTGGGCATTGTCATCAAGTTGGGCTGCTGCGCATTGGAATGACTCTATCACACGATCATAGTCGCCGGTACTCATATGGTCATTTCCAATAAAAACATACATGTATGTCTGTTGGGCGGATCAATAACGGCATAACCGCATGTAATCGTGCACGGGCCTTGACGAGACAGAATGGAGAGCTGACGCCGGCAGCTTTGATTAGATTCCCGATACGTTCAATGGCGTCATCATGTTCTCCAGCCATGAAAAGAACTACTGCCTAAGGAAGATGTTTTGGGACTCGGTTAACGGAGCGCGAGGATAGAAGAAACGTACCTTAACAAGCAGCAGCTCCGTGGTGTGGGTCGCATGAAAAAGTTGGAACGCAATGTCGCATGCTCGATAGGCCTCGAGCATTTTGCCCTTGCCAACAAGGGCGACGAATTTTGCAATGTAGCCGATGAAAGACGGTTGAATCTCAATAGACTAGATAGTGTTGGCGGTGCATATATGGAGAAAAACAGGGCGCACCTCTTCAGCGTCCACAATTGCAAACTCCACCTGTCCCAAACGTGTCCTAACAAGAGCACGGTTGCGGGTATATGGTGGTCTGTCCCTTGGGACTCCGAGATTGCGGTGGAGAGTAGTGTCTCCGCATGGGCGAGTTGATTGTGCGTCCACAAATCAAGTGCTGCATAGTCGATGTGAAAGCCTGGGTCTTGGAGCACGGGGCGGGAGGCAACTGGCAAGAATAAGTCCTTGCAGTCGATAGGCGCCGTTTTAACATGGTAGAAACAACATATATGGAACTCACGATGGTGCCTGATAGACAAGCAATATCAAGTCCCATGTCTGTAGCGATTGCAAGACATTGGTCGTTCAAAGAGAACGCGATTGAGCAAATGTTGCAGTCTTGTTTGGTGTAAAAGAGTTCGGTGTGAGTTGAAGAGTCCCAGAAGGTGATGGAGTCTGATGAAGAGTATGCGATGATTTTCCCTTGTCCAGCAAGGGCAATGCACGAGGACCAGTCGGTATGAAGGACAGGCCACTCCGAGACTGTTGAGCCGATAGACACGTCGAATTCCTTGATTTTGTTGTCGGATACGACGAGGAGATGGTTGTCGAACCAGAGAAGACCAGTGTTAAGACGCGGGATAACGTTGACGGTAATGTTGACGAGCAATCTGCCATCGCTGCCGTCCCAGACTTGGACAGACTCTTCAGTGGCTGTCGCAATTCGGTCCCCTTCCGGCGAGTACTGCACTGCGACCACGTGATCGTGACAGTCGATAGCCAATGCCCGTTTTCGAGCTGCGATGTCCCAGACAATCGTGGAGCAATGCGGTGATGCGACCAGTCGAGAAGAATCCGGCGAGAAGTCGACAGCAAGAACCATGGAGGAGCCTTCCTTGTCTGCAAAGACCTGTTCGTATGTCGTTGCGTCCCACACCAACACATCACCCATGTATGTCCCCGCGGCGATGTGCCTGCCGTCCTTTGAAATGGTGATAGAGTAGACCCACGCCTTCGTCTCCATCGTCGCGATTTGTTTGCCGTCTCGCGCTCCTCATACGTGAACGCCATAACCACCACCACTGACAAGATGCTTGCCGTCTGGTGTAAATGCCACTGCCTCTGCTCTAAAGTTGGCCTCAGGCTCGATCGTGACAACCGGCGAAATAACTGGTCGAATGTTCAACACAAACGCAGTTTCATTATACCAGTACGCACCAATCGACGACATGGACAACGCTGATACTGGATCGAGGTACACGAGGCCACCCTTCAAAAATATCACGGCCATGCCTCGTTGCTGTAAGGCTGTGCTTTCAACAATCCAATAAGCCTCAAGTGACTCAGTCCGTTGGATCTCTGCCTCGTCGTGAAAATTGACTATTTACGTCCTCGCTCCATGTCCATACCTGCAAGTCTTGCCCATATCTCATTCCCAATGTACTTGACATCCCCCTATTCATTGTGTATGGTTGTTTTGCTCACCCTTCCTGCTTCACATCCACCCGCTCTCGTCCTCCCTTGTCACTTGCCCCTGTGCGTCGGCATGGACATGGAAATTGCCACTTCCACCAACTCACGACAATGATGGCGTCGATATCGCGATCGTCATGTTGGCGAAGTGATTATTCGCTGTCGTCATTCGTCCTAAACCCAGCCCACACTTTGCGCTGACGCTCCCCTTACCTGAACGTGGTTTGACGCGACAAGTGCGCGCTATTGCGGTTGTCAGACGTTGTTGCAAAGTCCAGGTGGGCGCGTCCACTCATCGGACAAGGGTGCTGGCAGTACGCGTGTACGTACGGGAACCCTGCAGTCAGACGTAGGACGGTGTGACTCGCGAAGTTCGAAACAAGAGCTATCTAGCGTGATCTTGTTAACATCTCGCCAACAAGCTGTTGATGAAGCGATTTGATGGTCGACCAATGTGAGTTGCCATCTCAAATCACACATCTTCGGACAATACAGCGCTAAGTGCATCGATATCCCGTCCTTGTGTCTCCCTAACTCATTCATACAACACGACGCGGAACGATAATATCCACCGCACCGGCGGCTAGGCTGGGAAATACTTGTTCATCAGTGCCTCCTTTTGTAGTTCGAGTAGTACATCTTCTATCTCTTGTCTCGTCGGCATCTTGGGCGGGAGGAGGTCCTCAGTCATGGGAATTGGTATGAATATCGCCGTTAGTTAGACATCGACACGCATCGTGCCTTGTCACCTAGCAGACGATGGGACAAGTGTCCCAAACATCTTGGATCGCCTGGCGTCCTCGTCGGCCCATCTTGGTACCTTCCGCTTTCCGCTTCGCCCTGCTTCCCGTCGAAAACCTGTCCGATGACTTCACCACCGATCTGCGCAGCACGTCCAGCATCGAACACTCTCCCGTGCTGAGTGCTGCCCAGATGCATGTATGGGCTGCGCGCCCGTGTGCCTCGGCCAGTTTATGCCCGTACGTGACCAAGTTGTCGTTTTCGTCCCCGCCACCAAACTACGCCGGCCCTGGTGTACAAACTTTGTATAATGCGCACAGCACTTCGTTTTCCGCTCTCTTCCTGTTTGCGGCTCTGAAACAGTTCACGGACACCAGAAAGATCTTTGGTGCGGTCAAAAGTGTCTGCGAGCATGAGTACAGCGAACGGGGAGAGGGCATCCCAGTAATCCTTGGTACCCTGGACCTTCTCGCCATTGTGGTGCAGCATGGCTACGCTCTGGCAATAGTTCACCCCGCCGAGGGCGACGATCTGGTTCTCCCAATGTTATTTTTTTCGCGCAAGACGGTATGTTGATGTCGTCGGTACTTCCAGTCCGTCGAGTCGGCTGTAGGAGTCGTCAGCGCGGGAGGCCGAACAGGACGAGGGGGACGGACAGTCTGAAATTTGGAACACCTTGCGACCGATTTCGCGCAGGATGTCGCTACGCCAGCGTTCAATGCACTCGCGCATACAGGTTGAAGTTCGCCATTTTCGGCCGTCTGGACTGTGCGGGTGCCCAGCCCGGACTTGGCGGCCTGGGCCTGAAAAAAACGGTAGAGTTGACTGGGCCTTTTCTTCATTACGGGCCTGACATGCAGCCGTGAGCGGCCCTGTCGTGTGTGTGCTGTTGGGAGTACAATGGTGGTAGTGTTGGTATCGGTGATCAAGCCGAGTTTGGTCATACCCTTTCAACCGATGCAGTCCCAATTTTCGGAAGGTGACAGTCGGACGTGCGCGAAGAGCAAGCACACTTTGCCACCCACGTCGCGACGTTCCAGTAATGCGTCTCCCTCTCGGTTTGTATTCTTTCTGACGTCGTATCGTGCACTGACCACGCGTAGCTCGTCGCCAATAACCGTTGTCATCAGGACCTCTACACGCTCGCTCAGGACAACAAGTGTCTGCTCGTTGCGGTCGGCTACCGGCGCAAGCTCCAGGAGGTCGACGATGCCATCCCCGCCAACGCCACCTCTCTCCATCAGATCGTCATGCATCCTGAGATCTTACGCACCCAAGTTCCCTATCTCGCGCCGGCGTGTCAGAAACGTGATATGGCAATCTGAATCAAGAACGATTACTGAAGTCGAACCAGAGGTTTCCGTGCCCAGAATAACCAACGGTAAGTGTCGATTCCAATGAAGTTCCTCAATTATGACACAGACAGAGTCGTGCCCGTTATGCCTTGGAAAGTCTGATTGTCTGGATTGATGATCTTGTGCACACTACCATCCTCGGTAACTTGACCTTCCCCGCTGCCGACATCCGTCTTTGTTTCGAATCCTGAATGACCCGGTCTAGGTGCCCAACAGTCATCTAGCGGTATGCACCCACTCACGCGCCTCAATCCAGCGCAGTGTTGATGTTATACTTAGGTTCATACATAGTAAAAGTGGCTCGTTGGAACTCGAACGAACGCGACCAAGCGAGCGCGTTCAATGTTCGTTCTCTGGAATTGCATACTCGATCTTGCCAGAAAATCGTCGACAGGACCTCGCATTACTCGCTCGACGTCCCCACCGCACTCAATTGGGCAGTAACGGCACCCTTCAAGAAATTCCATGCAAATCCCGACGATGTCGCGCGGGCACCCCTCCAACATTTGTCATCCGTGCCGCCTTGACCGAATCCGGTTCGTTCAGCCGCCTCGGCAGACCTGGGAATACGGCAGCCTGTCCACCGCAGATATGTCGGTCTTGAAGTAACGCTTACCGACATACGCAGTAATCCCCTCAAAATGGCGCAATGGCTGACTTGGTACACCTTACAAGTTTCCCGGACAATTTTGCCAATAATATCAAGTACTTATGCTTATGTACAGAGTGGTAAAATGAAATATCATAGTCGGGCAAAGACGACATCCCGTGCTGCCACATGATTCGAAGATAGATGGGCTTGCAAGTTGGAACCGAGGATTGAAAAACTAAGCCTGAGTAACAAATGACTATACAAACAACTTTGGAGAGCATGTAATTCAACCATTAGAGCACATCGAGCACCCGCACACTCTGGATCAATACCTTCATGATCTCCGGGGTCAACTCGTTCGCCTGAACAGTAATCAATGACTCGGATCCGACTCTCCTGTATTCCTCCACATTCTGGCGCGTCTGCGTGAGTAACAGCGCCCCAAACGGCTGTCTAAGTCGAGAAATAAAAGCTAGCACGCGCGCCTCTTGTTCTGCGGGTGATACGGGGGAGGGAGGAGGAAGCGACTCGTCTTCGTTAAACGATGGTACTTCGCTTCCCATGAGGGATATCGACTCAGACGCCCCTGAATCTCTATCTTCTGGCTGCGTCTCAGTCCCAATAGGCTTGCGATCGAGGAGACAGTCGATCCAAGGATGAACGAGGTATAAAGGGCCAAGTAACGAGAGATCCTCCGTGGCTCTAAGCTCCACAATCCCAAGTGCTATCGTTCGAGCACGGAATACACGTTCTGAACCTCTTCGGGCACCCGCCACACGTCCGAGTTTGAAAACGAGGCATGAGAGTCTCATCCGCTGTTCTAAGAATGATGATACAGGAAGCTCATTCAGCTGGCCATGCAGCTTGATAGCCAAAGTCATGTCAATCAAAGGAATATCATGTAATCCAGAATCGACAGAGTTTACTGCTGTAGTGATGCCAGTGAGAGCTGATAGAACCGTCGGAACATGGGTAGTAGGAAGTTCCTTGAAAATCGTGATACTAGTCGGGAGGCAGCTATTAAAGCTTCCCGATCGCCCTGTCATGCCAGGGTGCTCGCGTCGCCTGAGCCCGTAAGTAGCTGTGCTAACAGTCGCCCGAGAGCCTGGTCCCCCTCGCCATATGTAATTAGCAGAGACATCCCAAATATCCCGAACAAAGAGTATGCCGCATCCTCGATCCGCGTCGTATCCCGCATTGATGCTAAACAGAGCTTTTCCCGGGAGTCCCCTAACCCAGGGCGGAGAGCCATCAATGCACGTACAGAGACATCTGTCGCTTTCTCCATTTCAGCGACGATCTCCGGGGACTCCTTGTGGTTGGGGATGTCGAGATTCATGAATGGGGTCCAGTCCAGGGTATAGAATCGGACCACCTTTGACGCATGGTACTCCTGCAGCGTCCACGCACGTGTATTCCATATACTCTTTGTCGGATCCTTCCACGACGATAACCGCTCCACGCCAAGAAGGAAGACGATCGTCAAGGCTGAGCCGTGGTACCATTTGAACATGCTGACCAGCGCTTCCTGGAGTACGAAGTGGTCGCCTTTATTGATGCAACACAGGTCACTCCATGCCCAATTCAATCCTGCTTCCCTCACAATCCTGCAAAACATTTGTAGTTTCTGGTGAGTTGGCAAATCGTCGAGATTGTAGACGACGCCATTCACGACCCTGTCGAACAATGGCTCGTTGTCCTCCCACTTGTGAGAAAAAGTTGCATATTGGTAGTACTGCGTAACTTTACGTTCAACACGAGCATGGTCGATTTCTGTCGTTGTGGAGGATATCAACTCTGCAAAGATAGGCTGCGATTCGAATGAGAGCGCCCGAGAGGACTTGTCGAGCAGATGGCCGGATTGGGTGTTAATAAGCTCTGGCGGTGAGCCATCGATAGCCCTCCTGACTGCCGCACGAATTACACTTTTCGTTTCTGCTGGCGTGATGTATCTGCTAGACTGGCCTATGGAACAGGATTAATAGCTGAGGGATGGGCATAATATCCACTGACTTTGAATTTCCAGATCGGATGATTGCGACATTGTGGAGAGCATGGGCTCGTATGCATCAATGGCATCGTTATGGCGGCCCGCGCCATGTAGAGCCGCATGCTTCCTTTCGTAACCCAAGAAAGATGAAGAATCAAGTTCAATCACCTGTAAAATCTGTGTTAGCACGATGGAATTTGAATGTCAGCGAAAATATGACTTTGTTTGCATCATTTAATGCACTCTCCCACGAGTAGATTTCCGCGTATGCTCTGCTCCGCCTCACAAGCAAGTCTTGTGCGTTGGGAGGACCCAGCAGGAGTGCGGCGGAGTATTCGGAGACGGCTTTGTCATATTGATGAGTCTTCATTGCGAAGTCTCCATGTTTGTGTAGCTGTTGGACACATCGTGATCGAAAGCCTAATAAGTGGCGATCAGCATCCACGTTGGGGATCAAACGGGTAAATCAAAAGTTTACCAGATATCCATGCGGCGACAGATGGCATCTCTTCACAAAGGGTATTTATGGTCTTGAGGAGAGCCTCGCCAGCCTCCCTTGTACGACCTGCCGCATAGAATGCTTCACATAGACGTCGCCGAACGGTGACTCTGAGACTGTCAAACTTTCATCCGGACACCTGCCACTATTGGTTAAACGGTTTTGATGTGTTGCAATACATTGGATTAGACAATGCCAGCGATACCACCAATGGTGGTGGTTGGGCATTGTGGTCAAATTGAGCTTCCGCACGTTGGAATAACTCTATCGCACGATCATAATCGCCGCTACCCATATGGTCATTTCCAATAAAAATATACATGTATGTCTGTTGGGCAGATCAATAGTGGCATAACCGCATGTAATCGTGCACGGACCCTGACGAGACAAAATGGAGAGCTGACGCCGGCGACTTTGATTAGATCGTCGATACGTTCGATGGCGTCATCAGGTTCTCCAGCCATGAAAAGAACAACTGCCTAAGAAGGGTGTTGTGGGACTCAGTTAATGGAGCACGAGAATACAAGAAAGAGACCTTGACGAGCAGCAGCTCCGTGGTGTGGGTTGCATGAAAAAGTTGGAATGCAATGTCGCATGCTCGATAAGCCTCTAGCATTTTGCCCTTGTCGACAAGGGCAACAAATTTTGCAATGTAGCCGATGAAAGACGGCTGGATCTCGATGGACTAGATTGTGTTGGAAGTGCATACATATTTGGGAGAAAAGCAGGGCGCACCTTTTCAGCATCCACAATTGCAAAGTCTACCAGTCCCAAACGTGTTCTAACGAGAGCGCGACTTGCGAATACATAATGGACTGTCCCTTGGGACTCCGTGATTGCAGCGGAGAGTAGCATCTCCGCATGGGCTAGTCGACTGTTCGTCCACAAATCAAGTACCGCATAGTTGATGGGAAAACCTGGGTCTTGGAGTACGGGATGGGAGGTAGCTGGCGAGAATGAATCCTTGCAGCCGACAAGGGCGGTTTTTAATACAGTACAATCAACATATATGGAACTCACGATGGTACCAGACAGACGAGTAACATTGAGTTCCTTGCGTGCAGCGATTTCGAGACGTTGGTCGTCCAAAGAGAACATGATTGAATAAATGTCACGAAATTCTTGTGTGTGAAAGAGTTGGTTGTATGTCGAAGAGTCCCAGAAAGTGATGCAATTTGATGAAGAATATGCGATGATTTTCCCTCGTCCACTGAGGGCAATACACGAATGCGTGCCGGTATTGAGTACAGGCCATTCTGAGACTGCTGAGCCGGTAGACGCATCAAATTCCTTGATTGTTTTGTTGGATACCACGAGGAGGTGATTTTCGAACCAGAGAAGACCAGTGTTGCGTTTCGGAACAACATTGACCGTAATGTTGACGAGCAACGTGCCATTGCTGCTGTCCCAGACTTGAACAGAATTGAAAATGGCTGTCGCAATTCGGTCGCCTTCCGGCAAGTGTCATGGACGAGATCAGCTCCAGAGAAATAGGCTGCAATGGAAATGAGAGCGCCTGCGCAAGACTTGCTAAGAAGATGGCCGGATTGCGTGTTAATAAGTTCTGGTGGCGAATCGCGGATGGCATTCTCGATGATTGCACGAATTATTTCCTTCGTCTCTGCATCCGCACCGACGAGATAATGGCCATTGAGTATAAATCCTATCACAAGTACCCAGTTTGTCGACCAGGC
>JBBPUI010000646.1:0-17373 GCA_038094615.1 Heimioporus aff. retisporus
ACTCAAGAGTACGCTAGATTGCGCAGATCGAGAATGAGTACATCGTTGTAAACGAATGGACTATATACCCAGCGACGCGTAAGCGTAGAATGTCATGGACGGTGAAAGAACAAAAGGACGCGTAAGCGTTAGTAAGAAGAAATGAGTAAACGATGCACAGCATCGGAAATGAAAAGAAGACAAAGGATGCGTAAGCGTGCAGTAAGCGGAAAAGAGTAAGCGAAGCGTATGTGAAAGAGTATGAGTGCAAAGGAAACATATGACCGTAACAGATCCCATCAAACTCAATGGAATCAAGAAATGGCCCACCCCAACCAAAGTCAAAGATGTGCAATCCTTCCTCAGGTTTGCCAACTTCTACAGGAGATTCATTCCTAACTACTCCAACATTGCTCGACCCCTCCTGGACCTAACAAAGAAAACCACCTTTTGAAGATGGGATGAAAAATGTATCAAATCATTCAAAGAACTAAAACAGAAGTTCCTCTCCCAACCAGTACTCCAATTTTCCAACCTCACCTGACCATTTGCCATAGCAACCGATGCCTCCAAATATGCCACTGGAGGAATCCTACTTCAAACAGATGACAATGGGGACTGGAAACCATGCTCCTATCTCTCCCAGTCTTTCTCCCCCATAGAAAGAAACTACAATATCTACAACCGAGAACTCCTAGCAATCATTCGGGCTCTCAAAATGTGGAAGCAATATCTCAAAGGACACCCCACCCCCATACAAGTATTCACTGACCACAAAAACCTGACATACTTTCAACAACCTCAAGACCTAAACCATCAACAAGCCCAATGGCTTTTGGATCTAGCCAACTTTGATCTCTGACTGATCCATGTCCCTGGCACTTCCTTAGTGGGACCAGATGGCCATCAGCAAATTCTGGATCTCATGTACATGGCTGTACAGCAGGTGATAGCAAGTGACAGTGGTCACAGTGTTATGGCAAGGTCCCCCCTTGTACAGCTCTGCCACAGTTATGTTACAGGGCCACAGTGCTGTACCATTGATTAGTAATCTGTACAGTGTGGCACAAGCATTCATGTCATGTACAGTCCTGTAGTCTCTGTGGCAAGCTTGTACAACTCTGGATCTCTGTTGGGCCTACAGATCATGCTAGCCCATGCTGTATCATGTCTGACTGGCCTTTTGTCATGTCCATACAAGTTTGTACACATCTGTACCACTGTTCGTAGCCTGTACATGGCTGTGCCATGTCCATGAGCTGTATTACTCTGTACCGAGTTCATACTGTGTACAAGTCTGTACAAACTATCTGTTTGCCTGTACCACAGCATACCAAGTCTGAGGCTTGTACATGTCTGTCCAAACCTGCCTTGGGCTGTACCATGCTGTATTGGTATCACAATAGCATTCAATGGAAAATAGTATATTCAGAGAGAACGACACCACAGATAGAGCTATGTATCAATATCCTTCCCAGAATTTGGATCCTCCCAGTCAGATATCATACCACCAAATTCATTGTTGTCAGTGTCATCATCACCAACTTGCACAACAAAACCATCCCTAATGCAAATAAAATATATTAGTGTCATTGGGTACACAGTTTGAAGCTCGGCACTTACATTCCAGCTCCCACCCATTCCTTCAGCATCTGTTTGAACTTTGGGCCATGGTAACCATGCTTTGCAACTTTATTGATATTTGCAAGTAAGTTCTTGTATGTTGTCTCGAGGATATCAGAGTTGAGTGCTTGGCCATTATTTTGACCATGAGTCTTCCACATCATGAGTATATTGTGAACCTATTAAAATTTTGTCAGCAATGCAGAGGTGTGTATGAGGTACTTACATAGGCTGCCACTAGTGTGATGGCAGTCTTTGGAATGGTGGTTTGAAATTCTGGGAAATTGCAGAGGGACTTTGGGGAATTGTGATAAAAGGCGGCAAGGCAGATACTCCTGATGCCAGGGTGGGCAAAGTGAGCTGTCTTGCCCTATCAATGGTCATAATCAATTAGAAGTATGACTCCATCACATGGGTGGCTCACTTGATGATCTGGCTCGCCATTCAAGTATTGTGAGTTTCGTAGCAGAGCGGCAGCCTTATCCTTGATGTATTGTGTGTGAGCATGTTGGTTTGAAAGGCTGTCGGGTGCGGTCAATTGATAGACAACAGGTATAAGTTCTTGGGCGAGCTTCCTGATCTCACTACAAAAGGTCTGCATGTCATTGAAAAGCTAAGATGCAGTTAGTTCTGAGTGGCATTACTGTTATCAGCTTACCAAATGAGCCATGCCCTCCTGGTGTTGTAGATAAAACCCTGGACATAATGGGGTTAGATTGATGCATGGAACAATAGGATGCACATACCACCCTCTACCATTTTACCATCTTTCTCATAGTCCACAATAACTTGAAATAGGATTTCAGAGCATTGACCAGTCACTGCTGTCTGTGCAGGTAGAAAAGGATGATTTGAAAAAAGTGAGAGATGAACTTCAGCCTTGGCTATCTCCAGCAATCCTGCCCAAAGCCGGGGATAGAATCCTATCATAGATAACTTGAGTGGGACAGTCCTCTTGGGATTCTTGGAATATCTTCCATGACAAACAGGAGCATCCTCATGTGGAATGGCAATAGCATCTTCATCTTTGTCTTTGTTATTGTTACCCTTATTACTAGTGTTATCTTGTCAGCTCTTGACACTAGAACTGATCCCTGACAAACCCTTGTAGCGACATCCTTGTGAGTGTGTGGAATGGCAGTAGGGGCCCCAATGGTCCTGGGTAGAGCAGTAGCAGCTGTATGAGCCCTCAGAATGACCATCACATCCTCATGAGGCCTCAGCACAGCAACCCAGTCTTTGGCCCTTTTGCCAGTGTGCTGCCTCTTATAAGCATGGCCACATCCATTTTGAATGTCAGTGAGATAAGTAGGAGATGGTGATTTGCAATGCTGATTGACCAAATGGTGCCAGTCAAGTAAGTCATAGTTGGTTTCAGCCTAAGCAAACAAATGTTAAATCCATAACATAGCACGTTCTGTAACTCGGAGTACTTATAAGTTCGTCACCTCAGCATACCATGACATGGCATCGAAGCCCATCATGATTGTCCACAGGTTGAGAAGTAACATCTCTGGGAGTGCCAGAGTTGGAGTGAGAGAGTGGAGATAAAAGAGGAAGTTGCTGAGCAGGACAGTGATGGGCCTCTACAGAATGGCACCGATCTTCATTGTGACTACCTCTGGGTTGGAGATCCCTGACCCTGTTGCTCTGACTGCCTTGGTCATCTTCAGCTACTGCATTGTCACTGTGCCATTCAGATTCATCATCATCCTCACCACCTGGTTTGTTGAGTTTGTCATCATCCTCGCCACCTGGCTGGTCTTCATCCATGTTCTGACCATAATTGAATCTGTTCAGATGTTTGTCAAAGGCACCATCATCTCCCAGGTCCCCCTGCATTTCATCAGTCATATGGGTGCCTGCACTGTGCGAATAACAAGGTTGAGTTTCTACAAAATACAAACATGAACCTTGAGGTTGATGGAAGATAATAATACATACCATAGATAATTTCATTACCAGCTGGCCAGCTCTTCTGGTTGCCCACCAAACTCAAGTTGGACAAAGGGCTGCTATGCCTTGCTTCTACACCTGGTTGGCAACTGCCAAGTGTCTGGGTGGGGGAAGAGTGTGTGGATTGAGGATGCAACTTGGGATTGTGAGCTCAGGATGGTGAATGTCCAACAACATTCTTGGAGTGACCCCTTTCATACTCTTGTAGAGCTTGCATCCCAACATAGGTGGCTGTGGCTCTTGGGGGCAAAAGCCAAAATGGCCCCTTGGACCTGACTGCATGACAAGTGGTTGTGGGTTTCTGTATGGTTGATCAACCTCCTGTATGGCATTTGCATCAAAGTCATGATTCTTAAGTTAAAAGTTAGTGACAGACATCAGACAGTTGGATTACTATTTATTGTACCTGCTGTGTTTTCTTCTTTTGAGTCTTACTGTGCTGGGCAGGAGCCATCAAATTAACTGGTTCTGCAGTGGTGGCCATTCCAACTGCCAGGGTGCCAGGCTGTCTTTGCAGCTCCTCAAAAGCAAGGGCAACTTTCTTTAGCTGAGCAATGTGCCCCCCCTACCAGCAGTTGAACATGTCGGACAACATGGGGTTACTGGACCAGGTGGGTTGGATGCCTTTGCCTTTGCTTTTGCTGAGTGGGTTCCCTTTGCCATGACCCAGGGTGAAGACAGCAAGAAGGGAGGGACCAAAGGGTGACTCAGTGCCCTAGTAAATAGCTGAAACATTGAGTTGATTTTAAATGACTTGGCTGGGGCAGAGGTTATTCAAGCCATGTGAACATACTAGTACCCCAAACCTTGGCACTACAGCTGGGTCTGCCTTAACATTGGGCTGATGCTTCTTGACCTGGACAGCCTTGCAGCAGGCTGGTAGACAAACAGGATCAGCCAGGGTGGCACTTGGTAATTGCATCAACATACCCCAGATGGTAGCCATTGAAATTTCTTTAGATAATCAGTTTAGTTGAATGGTCACACCAGACCCTGTAGATTCAACAGATAGCATGGAATAACCAGTCATGATGCCAATGAACTGGTCTCAATGGGGAACAAGTGAAGACTCTGCCTGTTTTGCGACAGTGACCTTCTCCATTGCAACCAAGTGGGTAGTCCAAAAGTTTGTAGAGTCCATTACCAATGATTCAGATGTTCTCTGAAATTTCATGAGATTATCAAGTTCATGAATGTGTTACAGAAGCCAGCTGATCTCATGAGTGGTGACTCTGCACATTCAGTCTGTGTATGCGCCAGTTCTGCCTCCAGTGGATGGATTGGGGTCAATTTATCTGTGGGTATGGATGCTGAGACTGGGGGAAGGAGCAAAGGAGGAGGGGACTCAGGTGGCATGATCTTGCATGAACCTTGACAGTATCAAGGAAGTGAGGAATGCCTGGTGGGTGTATAGATGTGGTGTGAGAAGTGGAGGAAGCAGAGGAGGTGTTACGGTCATATGTTTCCTTTGCACTCATACTCTTTCACATACGCTTCGCTTACTCTTTTCCACTTACTGCATGCTTATGCGTCCTTTGTCTTCTTTTCATTTCCGATGCTGCGCATCGTTTACTCATTTCTTCTTACTAACGCTTACGCGTCCTTTTGTTCTTTCACCTTCCATGACATTCTACGCTTACGCGTCGCTGGGTATATAGTCCATTCGTTTACAACGATGTACTCTATTCTCGATCTGCGCAATCTAGCGTACTCTTGAGTCACCCTCAGTCCCTCAGTCCCTCAGTCCCTAGTCCGCCTCTTTGGCGTGGTCCTTCGTCCCTTCATCCCTTCGAGCTGAGTTGTACCTCTTCGTGAGTGTCCTGCTCGTTGGTAGGTCTTTCGACATAGTCTTGATCTACTCGAGGTACGCTCTGCGTAACAGGAGGGAGGTGGTTCGTGTGTTGACATCTTGGCTGCACAACAGCCAGTTCCAGCAGTAATGAGGCATTGGTTTTGTGTGAGACAGGATTGACATGCATTGTTAGCAAAGCAATTGATGCAAAGGTCTTGTGAGACTGTTTAGAGAAGCACCAAAAACTAGGAATGGGTCCAACAGAGCAGAAACATTGCCACCCATATGATCACTACATGACAATCAACAGGAGGAACAAGTAAAAAGACTAGATACTACCTGTGGATGATGATGTAAAGACAGAGAAGCTCCACAAAAGTCTCATTTTTGCCAAAAGCCAAACAGCATGGTGAGGTAGTGTGATAATCCTTGGGGGATTGACACCAGGAAGCTTGCCATCACTGAAGACATTGCGATAGATCCTTCCTGCAATACTTGGGAGCTGGGCAAAGCTGGGAGAAGATGAGCAAAAAAAAACAAAGAGAGCATCAGAAACGCACAGATCCATCACATCCTCCTTTTTAGGGATACCATCCTGGTAGGCCTTCATGAAGGCCAAGTTATGATTGAGCTGAAAACATCTTAAATACAGCCATAGGAGGAAAGAATTTGACCTACCGTAGTAACTGCCAGACTGAACTGGCACATTGGATGCAGTGTAGGGGGGCACTGATCAAGAATCTCCTTGGCAAACTCTGGGATAGTAGCATGGGCAGCCCAGTCACAAGGCCCAGTAACTTGCTCCTGGGTGGGAGCTTCACCAGCAATGAGAAGCCAGAAAAGGGCAAAAAGCAAAGGCTTGGACTTTGCATCATTGAGGTCAGTGTCACAATTGATGCCAACCTCATCCTCCGATAACCAATCATCATCTGATTCCATGAGTGAAGAGGAGACTTACTGCTCTTTTTAAATGAGGTTGGGGATCTTGGTATGGATCACTTTGAGGCAGTGTGGTGCCACTTGAAGCATGGTACCTGAGGCTCACAAACAGCAGAGTCCCTTGTGAATAAATGATATTACGAGGGTGATATCACCCTGCTGAAGCTGCGGGTATCCTATAAGATTGGATGGGTATAATTGGATGGGATGGGAGGTACAGAGTGAATCAGCTATGTTGTGGGGGATGGAGGTGGAAGATACCTTATGTGGGAAGCTGAATGGATACATTTGAGACTTGTTTGCCCCAAACCCAGTGTTGGGGGTATCATGTGCAACTCAAGGTGGTATGGAAGCCACTGGAACATTGTTAAGGCCACATGTCAGACAGTGACTTGACGACTTGGTCCTGGGAGACCCTGAATAGACAAGGATGGTTAATGAAAAAAGACACACCAACAAGGCTTGAGGCAAACCTTGGCTTTTGGATTTTGTGAAGTTCTGATGTGGGTAGTGTTACGCTTGGTCCGGGTAGGAACGAGCATAGGCTCAAAGAACTAGAATGTAGGGTCAAAGGTTTGAGATAAAGACGAGGGACTTGCCACTAAGGATCAAGGGTTCTGCCTGCTAGGACGTATAGCAGGTGGTTCAAAGGAAGTCTGCCTACTGAAGAGGTAGCAGCGAGTGACAATGAGGGGAGTGAAAGGGAACGAGGTAGATTGAGCAGAACTAAGCTGAGGTACAGGAGACAAGGTACCTAGGTTTATATACTGCACAATAGAAGGTCATAGAAGGTTGTGGAACAACCATGACTAAGTGAAGAAAGTTCGAAAGGAAAAGAGAAACAAAGATAACAAAGATAAGGGTGTGCGATGAACACGTTGTATGTTCTAGAGCACTCTATTGAAGTGGAAGTATCGGGTTAAGCCAATGATGACAAGCATAGATGACAAAGATAAAAGAGTAGGGGTGAATCGTAACAGGTAGAGGGATCTGGGGATGATCGATTCAGAAGTGAACTAGGTGGTGGTGAGATGAATAGAGCAGGTACAGGTGACTCACAAGGCCAAGGGATGTATCAACAGAGCAAACCTGGCCAGTGACTGCTTTCATGAGCTGAAGCCCAGTCTTGAATGTTAGAACTTCATGAATGGGTTTGGCAAATTGGCTCATGGTAAATGGATTATCAGATGCAACCACAATGCAAGAGGTGGCCCACTGAAGCATGTTGCCAGTGGATGAGAAGGGTGAATCCTGCTACTGATTTCAGATCGTTGGGATTGATGAAGTGTCACTACTCTTAGAAACTTTGAGACTCCAATCATGGCTGATTGAACACCACGTCATTTCAAAGACAATCTACATAACATGGGATACAGTATAGAAGAAATCCTTGTCAAAATACTTGTTCAAGAAAAAGGATTGAGAGAAGTGAATGCTATTTGAATGAGTCAAATGGCTGTCAGCCTCATGACCAAAATGAGGTATGATATGCATGTAAGACCTGAGCTGATCCAATGGAAAAACATCACCAAAATACTTGCCAGACGCCCACTTCACTCTCTTAAGAACATGAAGATCCATGGCGGCCTTGGTCTGGCTTTCCTGTTGAGGTACCACATCCAACCTTTGTGCATATATGAGGGCACAGTTTGCCCAAGTGGACTGAGTTTTTCTGGGTGAGGTGGGACACATGATAAGGTGAACGAAAATGACATGATGCCCTAGAGCATGACCCAGGGGCCTAAATTAAGCCAAATGTCCTAGGCTACTGATGACATACCTTGCAGCCTGGACATCAGCCATTGATATGATTTGTCCACCTGTAGAATTGTAGCATCATATCAGCCATATTTCCAGCTTCAATTAGGTGGTTGGGCAAAGATGGTAAATGTCTCAGAGGAAGTCTCTTCAGGATAGAAATATGACTTTTGCTGAAGGTGAACTTTGAACCAAACTTTGAGCTCTGTGAATGGAAGCTCAACATCAGATGTCGACTGCCTTGCACCACCAAAGGTATGGAGGCAATGATTATGTGGTGTCCCCTGTGCCTTGTGCTTCACATAGTCACCAAGGGCTGCATGGAGATCCAGGAGTCCAAACATTTCCATGACCCTGTTGATAGACATGCAGACAAACGTGGGGTCTTGTTAAGGTGAATGGCCGTCAGGCCAGCAACGATGGTACAGGGTGGAAAGCTGACTGAGTCAGTGGGAGCGCTGGCATTCCTCACAGCGAGCCTGAAGAAATCAGTCTTTCAACGTTTTGCTGACCACAGATCCGCCAAGATGTTTCCACTATCATCATCTGCATGCTCATCTTCATCATCCTTGAGTTCCCCATCATCCAGACACTGGTGAGTGTTTGCAGATTCTTGAAGGAATACTGCAGTTTCGAATAGTTGGTGTTTCTCTTCATGATCAAGGGTGCAGCGAATTTGACCATCATAGTCTTGATTGTTTGTGATGGAGGCTGGATCCTTTACAATTTCAATATGAGCATGTTCTGCAGTATCCACAGACCATTGCAATAAAGATCCAACCTGTGTGATGCTTGGGACAACATTTTGCATCAATTCTAGCTTTGGAATGTTGAAGTGATCCAACTCTGTCTTCTCGCCTTGACAGAGGTCAAGATCCAGGATTGCTTGTTTGTGATCATGGAACCTGTCAAGTGCAGCCCAAATCCTGTTCCATGTCAATGAAGTGATGGCTGGGGCCTGGGCCAAATATCTAAACTCCATGAGGGAACAAAGTGCAACAACTATGTTTGCATCAATACCACCTGCAATTACAATGATGAGGTACCATTGTATATCCCTTTGTGCCCATCCAGTGACTTGCTTGAGATTTGTAATTCCTTTCTCAAAGTGGTGGACACCAGTTTTCCTGGGAAGAACGGAAAAGCAGAAGTCAAGTTCTGCATCACCAAGAGCACATCTGCACCAGCAGACATTGTGATCTCAACAAAATCAGTGCCAGTGGTGGAGCCCTTCAGGGGGCAATAATTGAGAGGGTTCCACAAGTGTGTAGTTATGAAAGAAAGGAAAAGCCACTCCATTCAGGCAATAAGGCTCACATGCTCTAAAGTGAGCCTCAACATCTCACTTGAGATCCTTAACTGAATGGAGCTGGCTCAAAATCAGCTTGGCAGTATGTGGTGGGTGTCTATGTTGGTCTCCAAAGTTTTTGCTCATGGCTGTAGTAACTGGGGAAGTTTGTCCCCATACACAAGAGACCAAACAAGCTTCAGGTGTGTCAGCAATGTAAGCAGCAATGGGAGTGAAACAGTAGCATTGATTCCCTGCGGGATTGGGCATCATGCACCCAAATCGTACTGCTTGCTTGAGGGGTTGAAGGATAATGTCCAGGCATTGATGGAAGAGGTGGGCTTCAAGAACCGAACACATTCTGGGTGTCTCATGAAGAAATTTGTGTATGGGAAGCAGTGCCAGGAGTAGAAAACCATGTGAGGTGGCTTTGTTCCATACAGCCATATTAATGTTGGCTAGGCTAATTAATAGTGGGTGTGCAACTTTGCCTCTGCACATATTTGTAATAGTTGTTTTATCTGATGACAAAATGATTCCACATAATGTGGTGCCAATGGAATCTTTGTCTACAGTAGGAGTCAATTCAAGAAGTGATGGCAGTATGCAGGCCCTCACCTGCATTTCCCAACAGCCATCGCTACTCATCCACTCACTGTACACCCTCACATTACGCTCTGCAGATGTAAATGAGTGGCACAGGGTAAAATCCATTTTATCTGCAAATAATGGGTGGTTGAACAGTAATTTGACATAGTCAAGAGCATTGCGATAATACAAGTGAACTGGTTCCTTCGTTGGATGAGCAGTAGGGACAATTTGGTAGGTCCAATGCAGCCCAGATGGTAGAGACTCAGCATGGGAACGTAGTTCCTGTGCATTCCAAAATGAAATGGGTAGCATCTTTGTCCAGAGAATGATCAGTAGATGTTCAACATATGGTACAATCACATACAATATTCAAAGATAAGTACTTATCGATAGCACACATGCTAAGTCCTGACTTCAAGAGAAAACTTGCCAGCTTCCAGTCATCTGAGCTAGCAAAAGGATGATAAGGATTGGTCAGGCAGTGTGCTGAATATTGATCCTTGTCAAATTTTGCAAGGAATGTTTCACTGGTACCATATACCATGGATTCACCAAAATAACGATCCACCACCCAGCCACACACCAGGTTTGGGGTGTCCAGAACCAGAGTGGCATCCTCCTGCAGATGAGCCTGAGTATCCTCATCACCATCTGCTGCAGACCCAGGCTGAAAGTCAAAGTGATCGTCTGGCCCCCAGTTTGGAGAGAAAGAGAAGAACTGTTACGATTTGCCCCTATTGTTTTTCTTTGTCACTCACGATTATCATCGTCAGCTTAACCCGATGCTTCTCCTTCGATAGAGTGCTCTAGAACATACAATGTGTTCGTCGCAAACCCTTATCTTGTTATATTTACTTTTCCTTTCCTTTCGAATATTCCTTGCTTAGTCATAGTTGTTCCACAACCTTCTATGACCTTCCATTGCGCAGTATATAAGCCTAAGTACTTTGTCCCTTGTACCCTAGCTTAGTTCTGCTCAATCTTACCTCGTTCCTCTTCATCCCCTCATCGTAACTCGCTGCTACCTCTTTGGTAGGCAGACTTACCCTCGAACCACCTGCTACACATCCTAGCAGGCAGAACCCTTGACCCTAGTGGCAAGTACCTTGTCGATACCTTGAACCCTTGACCCTATGTTCTAGTTCTTTGAGCCTATGCTCGTTCCTGCCCAGACCAAGCGTAACAGGTGAGGTATGGCTCCTCATGAGCAGCTGTCCGAGTCTAGCCATCAAATACAAATTCGGAGGGTTGGCTTCCATATCTTTGGATGAGATGGCTGGTGCTGTTTCAGCAGACATCAAGTTACACATCAACTGAGAGGTAGACTCTCACTCATGACTAGTGTTCTTGGATCCCATTCTGATACAGAAGATTTGTACTACCCTTACACAGCCTCATATACATGCAAGCAGCACAAGTGCTCAGCCTGCTCAATCACTTGATTGCATTGATATCACTTCCTCAATCACCTCCAGTCCTGTACCTGCCCTGGGGCCCCACCCCCATTGCATGCAATCAGACAATCCCACTGCTCAGCTAGGTGTCATATTGGGCTCACAGCCAAGTCATGTTCAGGGTACCACCTTTTCCACTTCAAGGTCACTGATAGAGCCACCAGCCTTGTGCTTGCTCAAGGGTCTGATTCCCTACCTTCTGAAGATGCCATTGAAGATCATGCTACTCAAATCCAGCCTATTGATTGTGATGTTGATGTGCCAGGTAGAATTGTTGTATTTCTATGTGTGCTCAGAACCTGATTGTTATGGAAGAGCCAAGGATGACTACTGATACTTCCTATGTCATGCAGGACACTGGTGAAGACCTCATAAAGAAATTTGGTTGATTTAGAATTCTTGTTATTGGCCAGGTATTAGCTGGGAAGACAACCATCCTTTAAAGGATTTGCAATTCTACAGAAGCTCCTGAAATATATGATCCTGCAGGGCATAAGGTGTCAATGGTGTCAGGTTGTATTCAAGATATGCTAACCTGATGGATATGATGTGCTAGGTTGATCATACAATTTTGAAGGCACAAGGGAGGTAAGGTGTTGCATACTGTAGTGTAATATGTCATGGTTTTACCTGGCATCTTCAGTGTGGATTGATATAAACCATGAAATGGTTTTCAAGAGCAATCCTAAGCTTGTCTTTCATGATTCCCCTGGGTTTGAAGCTGGAAGTGAAGAGGAAGTCAACAATGTGGAATTTTTTTTTTGCAAAGCATTCTGCCATAACAAGCTTAAAAATCAGATCCATGTTATATTGTGAGAGGAAATGGTTGTGTCATGATTTGATACTAATAGATGTAGGTATTGTATTCCTATGGATCAACCCCACATTTGCAGAAGAAAAGTTCTTTGGTGAATGTAATACCAGAAATAGCAAGGATGTCATTCTTGGGATCATATATCTGCACTCATGGCTACATGGGTAGTTCCAGTTGTGGTGCTATTCACCAAATTTGATGCCCTTCTGACACAGGCACTTCAACCTAAGTACTTTCTTTTACCTGAGGATGAAAGAAAGGGAAAACTGCAGGCTACTGCCCAAAAGATATTCCGGGATAAAAAGATCTGGGGATGTTTGTGTCAGATGACATTCCCACCCAAGACATCAGTACAGGTATAGGGTGATTATACATAGGCTATGATTTTTGCATTGATGGAGTTAAGTGTGTTTCATTAGACATGGACATAGCTAATATAGAATGCAATACATTGTTGGAAAAACAGCAGCTGTATTGAAAAGTGAATCATTGCAAATGTTGGTATCAGCACAAGAAAAGAACATATTACTTTGCATCAAATATGCAATTCAGCAGTGAGTAAAGGAATTATAATATAATGAATATGGCTACATATGAAGTAACACATATAGTGTTTTAAGGTCATAGGTGGATTTTAAGATGATTAAGAAAGAAAACATGGTGTAATGAGGGCAATTGCAACTTGGTTTCCACACACACAGGTATGATTAAACAGTTAAATCTACTGAAAATGGAAGGAAAATTAAACAGTGTGTGTAGGTAATATTTTGACAATAACAAAAATGAATTTAATGTTGACTATGATTTTTGATTCAGCAGGTAAATGGTTTAATGTGCATCAGAAATAAGTTTTTTTCTCATAATCTATTATCTGCTGCTGTTCCATTCATAGCAAGTGACTAGTCATTATAATGTACATCAGAAATCAGAAATTCTCTCATGGCCCATTCTTTACTGCTGGCCCATTCATAGAGAATAAGTTGTCTGATACATATCAGAAATTGGAATTTCTCTCATGGCCCATTTTCTGTGGCTGTTGTATTGATAGTGGGTAAGTGGGCTGATGTGCATCAGAAATTAGAATTCCTCTTATGGCCCATCATCTTCTGCTATTCCATTTATAGGTTGTAAGCAGTCTGATGTGCATTGGAAATAAGACATTCTCTCATGGTTCATTTTCTGCTATTGTTCCATTCATGGAAAATAAGTGGTTTGATGGAAATCAGAAATTAGAGTTTCTCTCATGGTCCATTTTCTGCTGCTATTCCACTCATAGTGAGTCAGTGGTCTGATATGGATCAGAAATGAGAATTTTTCTAACAGTCTATTGTCTGCTGCTGGTCCATTTATAGTTTGTAAGTGGTCTAGTGTGTATCTGGAATAAGAATTGTTCTTATGACCCATTTTTTGCTGCTGTTTCATTCATAAGAAGTAAGTGGTTTGATATACACCAGAAATCAGAATTTTTCTTATGGCCCATCTTCTGCTACTGTTCCATTTGCAGGTTGTAAGTGGTCTGATGTGCATCAAAAATCAGAGTCTTTCATGGTCCATTTTTGTTGCTACTTCATTCATAGCTATTTAGTAAGGGGTCTAACATGCATCAGATATCAGCATCAATCTTATGGCCATTTTCTGCTGCTTCTCCATTCATAGCTAGTAAATGGTCTGATGTGCATCCACAATTAGATTTTCTCTCATGGCTAATTTTCTGCTGTGATTACATTCACAGAAAGGAAGTTGTCTAATGTGCATTAGAGATGAAAGTGAAACTCATGACCTATTTGGTGTTGTTGTTCTATTTGTAGTTTGCAAATGGCTTGATGCAGATCACAAATCAGAATTGCTCTCATGACTCCTTTTCTGCTCTTGTTCTATTCATAGGAAGTAGGTGGTCTGATATGGATCAGAATTTGGAATTTCTCTTATGATCCATTTGCTGTGCTGTTCCATAATAGTGAGTAAGTGGTTTTATGTGCATCAGAAATCAGAATTACACTCATGATCCATTTCCTGTTGCTGTTTCATTCATAGCCAGTAAGTGGTATGATGTTGCATCAAAAATCAGAATTTCTCTCATGGCCCATTTTCTGTTGCTGTTCCATTCATAGATTGTAAGTGGTCTGACATGCATCAGGAATTAGAGTTTGTCTCAAAACACATTTGCTGTTCCTTCATAGCAAATAAGTGTGTATATCAAAGGTTAGTTTTTTTTTTCATGGTCTGTTTCCTGCTGCTGTTCCATTCATAGCCAGCAAGTGATTTAATGTGCATCATAAATCAGAAGCCCTCTCATGGCCCATTTCCTGCTGCTGTTTCATTTATAGTTTTGTAAGTGGCTTGATGTGCACCAGAAATTAGAGTTCCTCTCATGATTCATTTGCTGTTACTATTCCATTAATAGCAGGTAAATGGTCTTATGTGCAGCAGAAATCATAGTTTCTCTGATGATTGCCTGCTACTGCTTCAATCATAGATTGTAAGTGGTATAATATGCATCAAAAATGAGAATTTCTCTCATCTCCTATTTTTTGCCATTGTTGCATTCATAGTTAGTAAGTGATCTGATATTCACAGAAATAAGAGCTTTTCTCATGGCCCATTTTTTGCTGCTGTTCCATCTGTAGTTTGTAAGTGGTTTGATGTAGATCAGAGATAAGTGTTTCTCATGCAACCCATTTTCTGTTGCTGGTCCATTCATAGTCAGTAAGTAGTCTGATGCACATCAAAAATGAGTGTTTCTCTCATGGCACATGTTTTGCTGCCATTTCATTCATAGGGAGTAAGTGGTCTTGAGTATGTCATAAATTAAAATGTATCTCTTGGATCATTTTCTGCTGCCACTCTGTTCATAGCTTGTAAGTGGTCTGATGTGCATCAGAACTGAGAGTTTCTCTCATGGCACACTTTTTCTCATGGCCCATTTTCTGCTGCTGTTGTATTGATAGCAGGTAAGTGGTCTGATGTGCATCAGAAATATGAATTCTCTTATGATCCTATTTTGTACCATTCCATTTATAGCAAGTAAGTAACCTTGTTATGCATTTCCAGTAAGTGTTCTGAAATGAAAGATAAACTTCACCCTCACTGCATTTCTGTTATCCATGGCAAGTATCAGATATTGGTGCCTTGTCTTTCTTTGTTATTCTCAACTAACAGTTATAATTCCACCCTTGTAATATCATTTAGCTGGTGAGCCATAATTTGATTTTCTGATATTATTATAATATTTATTTTACTTAGGATGTAAGCAAATCTTTGCACAAATATTATATTTCTTACATCAGAACCCCATTTTTATCTAATCAGTAAGTGTCATTTCATTATTCTATTTGACATGTGTATAATTTATTACATATCTCATATTAGAATATTGGTGTTTTTCTTTTTTAATTCATCAACTTCTATCACTAATATTTTCTAGATAATGAACACTGAGAATTTACAGCAGGTTTGTACTTGTGATAACACCAGTTTTGTGCATTTGCTAAAGCCTAGTGTTTCATAGATTTATCCTCTAGCAAGTACAAGTCTCTTGTTATACATATACATATTTGATCACATCTTGGTTCATGTTTAACTAAATCCATTTTTTTTAGACTTTACAAAAGGGGCATTCATGAAAAGATATCCTTTAACAAGGAATAGGGATGTTATTTCCACTTTTGTTTGAACAGTGTTAATACTTTTATAGGTCTCCTGCTTATTCTTCAACATTCTTTTTTCCTTGTTCAAGACAAGGTCCCTGAACCATTCATTATGGCTGCAAAAAAGTATCACACATCTGGGATATCTGCTTAGGTGACCAATGAACTTGAAGGGCTCTATGACCAGTATCATACAGAAAGCATAGAAAAAAGAGAGAAGCTTATAATGGATGTGATATTGCACAATCTGATCTGTGGGTAATCAAATGGAATAGTATTTCCATGCTAAGTTGGTTCTGCAGCCTAGAGCTTGGTATTTTGTTTAATCAAATGTTTTTTGCCCCCACTTGTTCTCATGTGTGTGATAGAATTGTATGAAAATCCCACTTGTCAAAGGTATGAGGGACAACATATCTATTTATGGGCACATTGTTTACATAAGATGGTTTGTAAATGTCTTGGATGGAATTCCAATTGAGTGAGTATGGGATGAAGAAATGGATGCCCTCCTAGTATTGTTTAGCTGCAACTATTCCTGCTTAACTTCATTTTACTCTCATTCTCAAAAGTAATCCTTATATAGTACCTCCAGTATACACTATGTGCAGGAAATCATGTCATTACTGAAAACCTTGTGAAGAAAATGATTAAAAAGTCTTAGTTATTTCATCATTATGTTATTGGCAAAAATGAAATATAATTATATCATAAATCCAGTATGTTGTTATTGAGAACATGTTGAGATAAATGAAGATATTGCCATGTGGTGATGGTTAGCTTTTGCTAGGCCATTATAAAGGATGCTGTTTCTTTTTTGTTGTAGCAGAAATTTAAGAAAAAAATCAAATCATTAGCTACTATTTTTAAACTAATTATTACAGTATTTTGCTCAGGTCAAAATTGAATAACACTGATTCAATTTTGTCAACCATGATATTGGTGATGTACATAAATTTAAACAAATGTGACTGGTTGATTCAAATGTTTTAATCAATTATATTGATAAGAAAATTGAACTAGAATTGAGGTAATAAAATCAGAATAAAATTGAATGTTACTATTGAAAAAAGCTGCCCAACCTATGCATACACAGGAACATGGTGAAACACTCAGAGGTGTAATCAAGTGCAGATGTAGTCAAAAGTGTAAGAGGTGAGAAAACAAGTATGAGCACACAAGTTGCAGGTACTTGGAAAAGAGGAAAGGAGGTGAAATGTGTCTATCTTGTCTGGAACTCTGAGGGGAGAACCAGGAGAACTCAACTGAGGAGTCCCTTGGGGATCTATTGGCTTATATACTAAAGTACATGTTTGTTCACATAGTGTACAGATCATAGATAAAGTGTCCATGTACATACAGTGAGGATGTTGCAGCATAGCCATACATGCATAGATCATGAGGAGTACATACCATAGGTGCATGGTGTGGCAGATCTAAAGATAAATGATCATAGGGGCCAACATGCCCTAGGCATGAGGCAAGTCCAATCATGACATATGTGATGTCCGTGAAGGAATTCAAATGGTGAATGC
>JBBPUI010000647.1:0-17365 GCA_038094615.1 Heimioporus aff. retisporus
GACTAATGCCAGCATCATCAGAGATCAAATAAATCATGAAAAAAAAAAGAAAGAAAATCGGACCATATAATTCGACATGTCTCCCGAACTGAACGATGCGTGGTACTTTTATCCGAGGCGAACCGAACCGACTTCGAGGTTACTTTACCTCGACGGTAACACAAGAACTTCCGACGTTATTACCATCTTGAGTGGTATTTTGCCTAGTAGCACTGTCTGCAAACGTTCGTCGGAGATGCCTAAAGACGAGTTAACGGAACGGCACGTTCTCGATAGCAAAGACATCCGCCCGAAGTAACGTTCTGCTGGTCAGTGAACGAGAGTCAGCCACTGACAGAGAATCGTGGGAGAGCGATGAGGAATGTGACTTCGAACGGTCTTGGGGGTCCCTATGGAGCCAATCAGATTTGATTACATAATTTACACAAAGGACTTCTGGTACTGCACGCAAGCGTTTGGCACTGGAAGGTCATCTGCATCCACGGAAAAGTTCACTGGTACACGTCTCCTGAAAGTTATGAACGTCCATCTACCGGCAGAGCACTGCTGCGCAGACACGAAACGCGCAAGAAGGAAGGGTGCACACGCAAAGGCCAAAGTCAAAAATAGTACGTCCAGCGCACAAGCATCGGTTGAGTTGACCACGTCACCCAAACACGCCCACCTCCAGGTTAGAGTCGTCGGACACGAAGGAGGATGCCCGCGACCACGACGCGCAGCACCACAATCACGCTTCGCTTTGTTCGATCGTAATGCGTTCCGATCGTAGCATCACATGATCTGGTGGACAATCGCGTCCTGGATGCCCCCGTAGTATTAGATAAGTGAGATTCCGATTCCCGCGACGTATGCCTGGTCGCTTTGAAACGAAGACGATAGTTGTTGGAACTTGAAGCCTGCCGTTGATTCAGATCTTGAAACCAGGAATTACACCTCGAGTTTTTTTATTTTTTTTTTGAACGAGCAGCACTTGACAGAAGTACGTACAGTAGTGGTGTCGGGCACGTGGCAAACGGCTAGCCTAGTTCTATGCCGCGCTGTGACGATGGTCGGGGTCGTCGGCCCGAGAGGAATTGCACTTACGCACGCCCTACGTGTAGGGCGTGCATGGGACTCGGTACGCTGCCTGGTTGCCTTGGTAAAGGCAGAAGGCCGTGACAGCTGGCAATACCTATCAAAACCTCATGAGTCAGGACCCAGTCTTCGGGTGGGTTGAGGGGTAGGCCTAAAGGGGGTTCTATATGTGGTGCACGAGGGGCGTGGTAGCTTGTTTGTATGGAGTCGTCGCCAGTCAGCAGTCGACGAGGTGGCGTATTTTGGCTAGCCGACGGTTGGTGATCTCATGCTTGGGGTGCTTTCTGTGATCCGTTCACAGCGTAGTGCTCAGATAAGGCGCACGGGGGCTCGAGAGTTCTGAATCACTGTACGTGAATCATTCCCATGCGATTTTAGGTGTGTATGTTACTTGAATTATAACACCTTCTCCCCAAGGGCTCGCAGATCTTTGCTTTTCGTCACTGTTCATGACGAACTACATATTTTATACGATTATCGTGGCTTTCGACCCGTCGTCGTGTCACATGTTATCATCTGACAACACAAATAGCCGCACTCATACCATCCGGCAGCTATAGCACAGAGGAATCGGAAACTGATCCACGTCCATACAGTGGCGTTGTTCCCGTTCCAAGGACGACGTTTCCAATCTCTCCGTTCTACGTTTGGTTCATCAAACGTGGAACAAGGTATTTCCAAAATTCTCCGATGCCATTACCGGCTACTGAGATCCATTGGTTGGTATGTGGTACGCCTGCAGTTTCCATTCGGATATCTCATTAATCGATGCAGTTTCATATACCTGGCATGATTTCGGTTCCCATAGACTCCCTCGCAGGGGAACCGTCCTCCTGTGGATGCGTGGCTCGATAAATACTCAGTGCTGTATTGCCAGCTGGTGACTTCTCATTATCCATTAATGATTCTCCTGCACATCAAATCCTGCTTCTTGATACTCTTGACCGGCTTGGTTGGCGCGATTGCGAGTCCTATACAGACCCTCGTGCCACCAACGGTTATTCTTGACGGTGCGACAGTAACGGGGATCACCTCAGGGTCTACAAACCGATTCCTAGGTATTCCGTACGCCAAACCTCCGTAAGTCAATCTACGTCACACCCAGCGAACCCCTCAATGAGATTTGATCCACAGCACCGGAGACCTGCGCTTCCGGCTTCCGCAGTCCTTACCACCGTACAGCTCCAGCTTCTCTGCTACAGCGTATGGTCCTGCATGTCCTCAGCAGGCGGTCGACCTCCCGGTAGGCTCTGGTCTCCCCGCAGAGGTGATCGATGTTATAGTCAGCGGATTCTATGACGTCACGCCATATGCAGAAGACTGTACGTATGGTTGAGACATCCCGGTGACCTCGAGTGTGCAGCTAAGGGTAAAACAAAGGCCTTACGGTAAACGTTGTCGCGCCAGACGGCGCAACCCCCGGTTCCAACTTACCCGTGGTGGTGGTGAGTCACTCGTGCCAGCATTGAAAAAAACGATGTGGTGTTAAATGATGATTCCTTTGATCAGTGGCTCTTTGGAGGAGGATTCGAATTCGGCGGGACGGCCAAGTGAGTCGTGACACGTTGATAGTGTGGCATTGACGCACCGCTACGCGATCGCAGATATGATGGCAGCGCCATCGTAGAAAAGTCTATCTCGCTCGGCGTTGCTTCCATATTCGTGAGCATGAATTATCGGTGAGCCGTTCCGGTCGCCAGACGCACGCGCAGATGGATGACCGAACGTGCGAACGGTTGCCTTAGGTTGAACGGTGAGCTTCCCACGCAGCCGGTCCGAGATAACCTCCTTGCTTACCGACCGCGGTACGTCCAGCGTTCGGGTTCTTGGCCAGCAAAGAGGTCAAGGATGCCGGTGTTGGCAATCTGGGACTTCAAGACCGTACGTGGGCTTGAGTTTCACATGCTACTGCGCGCCTTTTTTTTAAAATTCTGTTCTAAACAGAACGCTTGGCTCTTCACTGGGTTCAGAAATACATCTGTGCATTCGGGGGAGATCCTAGCAAAGTTACCATGTATGACGCCCTCTGAGGCACGCCGTGTTGTTCCAAGCTAACAACGCTCGTCGTCCAGATGGGGCCAGAGCGCAGGTGCTATGAGCGTTGCTTTGCACATGGTGACCAACGAAGGGAATCATGAGGGTCTTTTCCGAGCTGCGTTCATGCAGAGTGGTTCGCCAATTTCCGTGGGAGACATTACCCACGGACAGCCCTACTACGATACGCTCGTCGAAGAAACGGGGTGCTCAGGTGCGCACGACACGTTGCAGTGTTTGCGCGAAGTACCGTACGAGACGTTACTCCACGCGGCAAACGAGGCCCCGGGAGTACTTTCATACCAGGTCCGTTTCATCATTGGATAAACGAGTGTGAACTGACTTTGCGTCTGTATGGTGCAACAGTCGCTCGACCTTGCGTGGTTGCCTCGCGTGGACGGAGTATTTCTAACGGAGGATCCACAACATTCCGTTCAGCGAGGTTCTATTGCCGATGTACCATTCATCAGCGGTAAATCAGAACCACGTTCTCTCTGAACTCAGACTGATCGAACTTGATTTTGTACGATCTGTAGGCGAATGTGACGATGAGGGGACTCTGTTCTCCCTCTCCACGCCCAACATCACGTAAAGCGCAGTTTCAGACAAAATCCGATTAAGCACTTAACCGAATTTTCCCAGGACAACTGCGCAACTTGAAGAATACCTGAAAGCGTACTGGATGCGGAAGGCATCCACCAAAAAAGTCGCCGAACTGATGAAATATTACCCCAGCGATGCAGCCGAAGGGGCCCCGTTCGACACCGGTGATCGGAACGCGCTCACACCCCAGTTTAAACGAATTGCTGCAATTCAAGGAGATATAGCTTTTAAGGCACCACGACGGTTCTTTTTGCAAACTCGCTCTGGGAAACAGAACATTTGGACATACGGTACGTGCGCCGTCGACGGGGCTATCTGGATCAGAGGGTGATCGATGCTTTCCTCGCCTATGGTTGCGCAGTGAGCAAACGGATGAAATGGGTGCCTTTCCTCGGATCGGTGAGTACATGCCAGTGTGTGTCCGTCCACGATTGTAATTCACGGTGCAGTTCCACGCGTCTGATCTGAACATCCTGTGGAGTGGCGCGGATATAGCCTCTTACCTTGTCCGTTTCGTGGCGAATCTCGACCCAAATGTTGGGGAAAGCACCGACTTGTATTGGCCCCAGTACGACGCGGCGACGAACAAGACGATGCTTGAATTCTTGGATGGTTCGACGCCGCTGGCATTGACGACGGATACGTATCGTGCGGAGGCGATCGAGTACGCAATAAAAACCATGTTGGCGAATTCAATGTAAGACGAATGGAGTGTCGAATAACGAGTGTTTGAGGAGAGGGAGTGTAGATTTTTCATGCAGTAGTACTCGTTGCAGGACTGTATCGTATAGAACGAAATTGACCGACGTTGAATGTGCTCAAGGCTTGACATTCTCCTCGATATACACTACAAACTTGTCGGCCACGCTCTCCTCGCTCCAGTCCACCTCGCCCTTTTCCGTTGTCCCGAGTGTGACGGCGCGTTTGTGAATCGCGACAAACTGACGTTTGAGACGCTGTAGTTCCGAGAGCGTGATATGTCGCTGCGGGAGGGTGATACGGGCTGGGTGCGACAAGATGGAAGGTTCGAGCATCAGTGTGCCACCGAGTACAGGAGAGGTCGATTGGGCGGCGATGATGGCAGAGACGAGTGCGGTGGTGGTGCTTTCGAGGGCATGGAGCGCGTCTGTGGGGGCTTTCGCGGCCTAGATCATGTGTGAGGTGGATGTGGGACTGGCCGAGCGATACGAACCACTTGTGTTCCGGTATTGGGGGGCTTGACGAGTCCCTGTGTGATTGCGCGCCAGATAGCGTCGGCAGGCACGTCGGGGTCTGTCCAGGGCACGGTAAAGAGCGGCGAGTCCCATCGGACCATCGACGACGGTTCCTCATACCGCTGAACAAGGTTATCCAAACTAACGGGGGGCGGGTCAAGGGTGCCATCGAATGTAGGGTGCTACAAACGCGCACGTTTCAAGCGAGTACGACAACCCGTCCTTTCGCGATGCGTTCCACCCGCGGCACTGTTCCGGAGGCGCCATCACATAGACCTACTTTGCTCCCTATCAGCCACCGGGGAAGGATTGGTGCGGACACGACGCACCGTGCACACGCGAATCTTGGCTTCCCTGGCAGCGCAATACATCTGGTACCGGAACCCCTTGATATAGTTGAGCGAGTCGACGATCACGACGCGATCGTTTCCAAGGTGTCGCTGGAGCGCAGTGAAAAGAGACCCGCGCGCCGGTTTCTCTGATCGGCTATCTTGAAGCGTGTTTACATCCGTCGCGCGCCGTGCTCGATGTAGGGCTCACCATCATATGCCGAGCGAGGAATGTTGAGGCTGTCGTCGGAGATGACGGTGACGGTGAGGGATGGACCGGTATAGCTGGGGTCAGCGAGGCGCTTTTCGAGGTGGTCCTTGATCTGTGTTGCACGATGGGACTTGCCCGAGCACGGAAATCCAGATATCGTGACGAGCGCCATGGAAAGAAGTTTGAATTACGTAAACCACTCCTCTTTGTGAGTTACTTAGGCTCCTAGCTATACACCGCCGCCTTGATCGAGTGTGAGGCGATAGAACAGGGTCCTAGTAGTTGCGTTAGAGTCACGACTCGGTAAGATTCTGTATGACAGAAAAATCCGAGTGTGAGGTTGCTTCTCGGCGTTGGAAGTTGTGGGTACCGCCGAGCCACTCGGATTTTTCCGTAGTTACCTTGCTTGCTGCAAAGGTCTCTCGCCTGTCGGTTGTCCCCCCTGTCTCACAACGACAACACGAACAAATAAAATTTAAAAGTACAAACGTTCCCATGTTTCGTAAGCAAAAGAAAACCAAAACAGATTTAAAAGTAAAAACGTTCACATGATTTGTAAGCAATGGATGATTAATCGATTATCAGGGACTCTCAAACCGGTAGAGATGATGTTCCTCGCGGTTGCCGCTACGAATTTCTGCGCGTTCACGGGCGGGTGGGATTTACTTTCTCTGTTTCTTCGCCACTGTTTGCCCACTATCACACGATTTCGAAAAAAAAAAAAAACTTATGCAACTTCCAATCACTTGTAAAAAAATTAAAATCGTTTCCACGTGCAAGCAAGGTTTATGCCGACGCTCGGTCGGCTCTTCCCGAGTACAGAATCTTGCTGAGTCACGACTCCACGCAACTACGTATACAGGATTCTGTTCTATCGCCTCACACTCGATCAAGGCGGCGGTGTAGGAGCCTGCGCTCTGGTTGTACTTGGAAAAGTTATGTCCGACCTTGGGCACCTCATCGTGCAACTTCATGCAAAGCGCTGGCTTGACCAATATCTTGTCAGGGATTGGACCGGCGATTCATTGCGACACCATGATTCTGTGGTGACATCGGTCTGAACGGTATGTGCTTGGTCATTCCCGCAGTGCCACACAGCATCACGGTAGGTATATGAATAGACTGACATGTTTTCCGGCAACATAAGCAACGTGGAGGGTCATCTGCCTTCAAGTTCGCGTTTCGCAGCGACTACCATCATCCGCGCACTATGTCGAGCCAGGACGACCATGAGGTGATGTCCGAAACCACCCCACTGCTCGACAGTTGCCAACAAACCGGCCCTTCGATGGAGCGATTCGGTTTTCTGCCCGAGACGCTCGTCATTCCTGTCATGTTCGCAACAAGTCTAGCGGCACAAATGCCAACGACGACCCTTGTGGAACTTGTGCGACTGGCCGTCTGCAGGCTCTCCACCCCGCACGATGATAACATTACGCCCCTAGCAGGTGATCGATTTCCATCGGACATCTGTGATTCACCGGAGGTCGTGCGGAACTTCTCGATCGCTATTGCAATACTTGGTGCAGCTGAGGGTATCATGGGTATGTTCTTGCTACTTTCCGACGGATGCTGCCGTTACTCACCGATACCCTTCCTAGGGGTGGCTAGCTGCGGCATTATGAGCCGAATTTCGTCCTACTACGGGAGGAGACCCGCCTTCTTGTTCCTCCTTGCCACAGGCGCTGCAGGTACTTTATTGATCCCCCTATCGCAGCATGTTCCGGAGCTGCTCAGTGACTGGGTCTTCCTCATGGGATTACTATCCCTAATGTTCTCTAGTTTGCTCCCCTTTTCGTATCTCGGTAACACGTATGTTGTTGACGTATGCCTTCCAGAGGATAGGTATGTTTCAGATGTCTCGTCATTGCGATGGGTCTCATTCATTTCAAGAACTGCCGCCCTAAGTAAAATAAAAGGATGGAGCACGTTGGGTCAGGAATTTCGAAGATCTTTCGTTTTGTTTACTTATTCGTTTCAGCGGGCTGCATAACACTCGCCCTAGGAGGGTCTATAACGACGAAAACAGACAACCCTTCTATTGTGTTCTATCTCGCAGCTGCAGCATTCATCTTGGCATTTATTTACGTCCTTCCCATTCTGCCCGAATCATTTTCAAGGGAAAAATGCAACGAATTTTTTAGCAGACAAAGAGGGAGCTCGTTCCCAGCAAGTACCCGCTCGGCGTCGTTGTTGACCTTTCTTGGCCCGTTAAAGATCCTCTACCCGATGCGCATGTCTAGTGGAACTCGCAATTGGCGACTCACTTGGTGTGCCCTACACCTCCTCACATTTATGCTTGTCAATGCCTATACACCGACCGCCTGGCTTGTGCTTGTCACGTCCAAATACCACCTCTCCCCTGCCCAAGTAACTGCAAGCGTATGTACTATTCTAGTGTAAAAGCTAATCTCGTGTATTTTAGACTGGTCTCTTTCTCAGCATTGTCGCAGCAAGTTCTACAGTCGTGCTGACAATGATTACTCCCCCATTAATCCGCTTCTTGCGTCCGTACTACAGTCGAGGAACGTTGCGCTTTTTGTGTGAAGACGGTGAAGATGTTCGAAATGTGGACACGGTGCTCGGGACTTCAGATCACTTGGATGTCCACTTGGGGATTGTTTCTTGTGTGATCGCAGCGATCACGTATCTGTGCGCAGCTGCATCCACGTCGGACGTTGCGTTGATCACATGTGAGTACTTTGCAATCTCCTTGAGGTTCGTTTCTCAACCAGTACGATATAGCCGGCGTCTGCGCTGGATTTGTAACAATACACGTTCCTACGACCCGTAGCCTCGCTGCTGGTTCAGTTGATCCACTTCAACAAAGTCAGTCTAATGTCGTTGGCGTCCATACGGACGGAAACTGATATCTAGAGTGTTTTAGGTGAGGCACTGGCAGCCGTTGAAATGACTAACAGCATGGGCGCGATGCTCTCACCGATCATCATGGGTAGCATTCTTACGATGACAATCAACACAGCGCCGTTGCTCACGTTTGTCGTTCACGCGGTAAGGGTGCACGGCAGACTTTACTTATGCCAGGCTCTTTGATGATTATTTGGGTGTATAGGTTGTCGCCCTCGCCAGCACTGGGTTTCTGTTACTCATCAGAGATGCGGACAGGTTCAAGGGGTTGGCTGACTAGTATATAGAGATTAAGTGGATACAAACACTAGCGCAGGTATGAGCGGAGGCAAAGTATAATGCTACATGTGTTACTGTAGTCCAAATTCTTAAACCTTTGAGGTCCCTGTAGTTACTGTGTATTAGTTTGACTGATTGTATTCAATTCACCATCCCTTGTACTATTGATTCCAAAGGACTTCGGCTCTCACTTTGCATGCCCAATCTCATATCCTCTGATAACACTTTATGGAGGTATTGGCAAGGATCTTCTCGTTCCCACAGTAAGCACGTGGAAACATTCCACCTCATACTACATATTCCAAGTTTAACGTCTTGGTTGTTTCGGAAACCTAGTACTAACTCGGTACCACCAGTGGGAGCCCGGAGTAGTCACAGGTACTACCTATGATGGTTCCTGAAGCAAACCTGCACATTAGCGACACCAAATCTTATGACGAATCGAGCACAAGTCTTTCCTGGCAGGTGACTATGCTTCGCAGTTCGCTTGAAACCCAAACAAAGCTTCAGGCTCGTGAAAGTCGAATCGCTTGCACATCTGGTGTCGTGCGCAGTATCAGTGATTCTCCCCATAAAGTTGAGCCGAACGGCTCACCATAATCCCAGATAATCGCACTCAACGCCAACTACTCAATCCAGACTTCATGAGGCTGTAGCAGGACGCAATAACCACTTAGTCAGCATGATGCATATGCAAAGTTACTCCCATGGAGCGCCGGACACGAATGTCTCCGACAGGTCGGTCCTGACCCATCCCACGCTTATCATCATTTCCATCATGGTGCTGACGACCTCCTCCCTCTTCCTGCACACCCTCGTACAGGTGGGCATCGACCATGTGTTCGTCAACTGGGGCTCCGACCACCCAGCCATGCTCGAAGAGCTCGAGCGCCAGCGCATCACCAGCGGGACACACGCACTCACGGTCGTTACCTCTCCGAACGAAATGGTCGCGTTGAGTGCTGCGCAGGGGTACGTCCAGGTGACCGGCAAGCCGGCTGCTGTTATCGTTCACGTCGATGTCGGGACCCAGGCGAGTTGCCTCCGTCAGACTCGTGCTTATGATTAAATATGCCGCGTCCTCCCGGGCATTTACCTCTGCCCCGTGATAGGCACTCGCGGGGGCTGTTCACAATGCCGATAAAGGCCGAGTTCCGATTTTAATCTATGCGGGTGCATCACCATTCTCGAGCGAGGTGGAACTGCAGGGTTCACGTAACGAATGGATTCATTGGTCACAAGGTACTTGACATGGTTTTCCTTTCAGAGTGAAATCGAGAATTCGTAGATGTACATGATCAGCCGGCGATCGTGCGCCAATACATGCGCTATACTGCCCAAATTCAATCTCCCATGGGCCTGCCACATCTGGTTCGACGGGCACTTCAGATGTACGTGTCATCCATTACTGAGCGTGTGGACCATCCCAGACTTTCCCATCCATCGTTGTAGCGCAATGAGCGAACCGAAAGGCCCTGTATATCTTTGGGCGCGGAGAGAAACGATGGAGAAAGAGATTGACCCGTCATTGCTAGACATGCCCATCAAGCTGGATAAATGGCCCTCTGTACAACCAGCCGCGCTTCCTGCTTCAGGTACGGTGTGTCCATGCACTTCGATGTCCGTCCCGACCTTCCCCTTCTCTAGCCGTGCAACAAATCGCAGATGCCCTCTTGGGTGCAAAGTCGCCCCTCTTGATCACTTCGTATCTTGGTCGGAATCACAAGGCCATTCCAAAACTTGTCACGTTATCACGCATTCTTGCACTTCCGGTATTCCTGACATGTCCATCCGCGACGAACTTGCCAACGTCTCACCCATTCCTTGCTGGCTTCTCTTTCTTGGCAGCAGGGACTCAAACGCAGCTTCTCAAATCGGCCGATGTGGTACTTGTCATTGATGCTGAAGTGGCTTGGATCCCTCTGAATAAAGACACGGATGGCGCGTATGAACGACCAAATGAGACAGCACAAGTGTTCGTTATTGATAGCGGTGACCCATTGAAACGTGGTCTGGGAATGCATCACTACGAAGCAGACCTCGTGTGCCATGCTGACGCGGCTACCGCACTCGTACAGCTTCTAGAAGTCGTGGGCAACAAAGATGCCAGCCACCTGTTCCAACGAACCGGAGACATCATCAACATCCATCGCGAATGGAAGAAAGGGCTTCGTGCTGCGGAGTTGTTCCCAAATATGGAGTCGTCGAGCTCGGGTCCCTTTGTACCGTATACGACACCGCAAGTCATGGGCACGCTTCGCGAGGCAATCAGGGTAAGGGGGATTGCGCACAAGGACGTGCTCTTTCTGAACGAAAGCATATCGAACTATCCGGCGGTTTGGTCCCACATACAACCGGAAGTTCCCGGAGAACTTCTTTGCTCCGGTGGTTCCTCGCTTGGCTGGGCGCTCGGCGCAGGTATCGGATCCATCCTAGGTGGGCGGGCGAAGAGGAACGACTACCAACTCGTCACGGCGATCGTTGGGGATGGCACCTATTTGTTTGGTGTTCCGGCGAGCGCATTCTGGATGGCGCGGCGGTACGAGACGGTACGCACGTCCGCCATCATGCGTGTACCTACATCCATCGCTGAACATGGCTTGGCTTAGCCTTTTCTCACCATCGTGCTCAACAATGGTGGCTGGCGGTCGCCCAGATTGTCGATGCTCGCCGTTCATCCAGACGGACATGGTTCGAGAGCGATAGGCGACCAGCTTACCGTCGGGTTTGGACCGGACTGTCCGGATTACGCACAGATCGCAGTGGCGGCGTCGAACGGGTGGGCATGGGGACAGAGGGTCAGCGTGAACCTTGCGACACAGGATGAGGACCCGCAGCGATTGTTGGAGAGGACGATCGCAGAGGGTGTGCGGGTCGTTGTCGAGGAGAGACGGTGTGCGGTGGTGGACTGTGTGTTGGAGAGTATTTAATAGCTCGGTTACGATCCCGAGTTCCAGGCCCTCTCCATTCACAGTATATCCTAAAGCGGAAATATACAAGGTTTTGGGGTGGTGGTACATGACAATTTCGCTCGCGCCCAAACACTCATGAGTGCCTGGCAGGGTGAGCTATACATTATACATACATCATGACAAAGCCTTTTAAAAGTATACGTATACTATAGATAATAGAAACAATGCACCTGAAGTTAATTACGTCTCGTTGGATTTGTGGAATCTATCCGAATCTCTGACGAGTAGCAGTAGCGTAGCACTGACGAGGACGACAGCCTGGGCACGCCCACACGTGGTCAATAAACCTCAAACACGTCAAGACTGGGCGTACTTACCAAGTGGACATAAAATAGGAGCATCGGTGCGGTGTCGATCGTCGCAGTGAAGATACTACCCATGACGATCGGGGATATTACCCCCCCTGCGCTCTGCACCATCCCAATTGCCGCCAGCGCCTCTCCTAGAAGCCGTATCAGCGCCAGTGCAACACCGAAACGGAGCGAGGACTCACCCTGCTTGAGCGGATCAACGGACCCGACGATGAGGCTGCGCGTCGTCGGATGGTGTATCCAGCTCAACCCCATCAAGACGGCCGCTGTGTCATCGCCGGTCAGCGAAACCGAGGGTCAACCATCAAAGGCACGCTTACAAAGCATCAGCTGCAAGGTCGTCGTCGACATGGCTGCGCACATGACCGCGACTGCGGCAATAGCGCACCCAACGAACGCGACGTGGACATCGAGGTGATCCGAGGTTGATCGCCCGCGGACCCGTGATGCATCGTTATCATCCCCACTTTCGTTTTCGGTGGCGCTAGTACTGCTGCTGGGGTCTTCTTCTGCGTATGGAGAACATGCGCCCCTCCGGGTATAGTACGGACGCAAGAACCGGACGAGTCGTGGGACGATAACTGAGAGGACGATCATGCCGGTCGAAGTCACGACGGTGAAAAAGAATCCCGTCTAAGGCACAGAGGCATGAATTCAGCTTCCATTCCGGCCAACACTACTCGGAGACGTAAGGGACTCACGTCGGCGGGGGTGAAATCGTACTTCGATGTGACCAGCACCAGCCAGGCAGAAAAGACGTAAGCATTAGCGGTTACGTACAAGATGGTGTGTAGGGCACACCAGGTAAGTCGCCAGTTACGTTTTCCATTCGCCGTACGCGCCGGGACAAGCATCTTCAATGGCTCAAAGATGGATAGCACATGCGCAAAGCGAGTGGCGCAATCATGCACCGGATGCGTACGTGACTTTTCCTTCCTCTTCTCCTCTGGGAACGTTTCAGGCAAGACAGAAACGACATAGACGAAGACGGCGAGAAATATGACAGCCGCCATGTAGAATACAATGAGAGGATCTCCTGTTCTTGTCGTAATAGAGCCTCCCAGAGCAAGTGGGATACAGACGCCTGAAAACGACAAAATGAATAAAGAAAGGATCGATAACTGCAGTAACATCCAGACCTAACGCGCTCCAACCTCCTATTTTGCTCATCGTGGCAGTTCTTGAAAAAAATGGAATTAGACCCATTAGGAATGCCACGCATTTCGAACCCACCTTTCATCAGGATGACACACGTCGACGATGTACATGTCGACGAGGTAACCATGAGGGAGAGCGCCGGAGATGACGTGGAGGAGCATTGCCACAAGGAATGCCCAGTCGGCGAGCCCGTCTGGCATGAACTGTGACACTGGTACGAGGCAACTCCACATTAACTCCGTGATTAACATGAACAAGAAGACTGGTTTTCTCCCGTAACGCGGTAAAATACGACTCAGGATGCCGCATCCAACCAATGCTGGGAGATCCATGAGCAACTTCATACTCACAACTGATAGGAACGTACACAGGATGCCTCCTATCACGCCGAACGTTGCGATAACGGTCGCAAAGTCCCGTACGACCTCGGGCGAGCCACACAGCTGGGGAGGAGTTGGGCCATGCCGCATATGATGTCGCAAAATACTGGCTGGATGGCCATGCAACCTATTTGAGAGCCTACATATAGTTTTCCGGAAAAGTTCGAAGAGCGTTGTTGATGGGATTGCACTTCCCAGTTTCGTTGCAAGGACAACGGGTATGAGGAGTGTCTCTGGAGAAAACTTGGATTTCTCGCTCAAGGAACCCGTGCTCGACCGACTAACGGGTTGAACGTCGTCGAGCAGCGGGGTCGTTTCGCAGGTTGGAGTGTTGTGGGACGACATGATGCAAGGACCTGGGATGGGCGAGCTTATCAACCATTTGGCCGCGCAGTGAATGCAGAACAGTCCATTCACAGCCTACCCAAACCTGAAGGGAGGCACGTTTCTGCGTTGCTGCGAGAATATCCTTGTTACTATTACGGCTTGGTATCTGATTGATAATGGGTATATTGTAGAAGGCACGCACCGTCAGACCTCAGGTAACGTGCCCTGAGCGTGATTCTGCGCAGTGAAGCCGTCGGCGCAGATGTTTCATTTAAAAAAAAAACGCCGCCCAAACTACTGTCAACGGATGGTGTGAACCTCGTGGCGCTTAGCATCGCGAGGCCGAGGGATCACGAGGACAAGGCTATCCCGGGGCAACGACAACATCTGTGAGAAACACATCCGTTGGGGAAATATTTCTATTTTACTATACCTTTTGTATTCCACCTGCAATACACTGACACATTCGTCTCCTATAGCGCAGTGATTCCCCTGCGTCAACCGGAACAGGACGCGACGGCACTGATGGCAAGAAGTTCAGAGAAAAAAGCGGTACATGGAAGGAAACGAAAAATGGGAATAGCTAGATCTGCCAGTCTGTGGTTAGAATTCACGAAATCATGAGCCATTTGATCAGGGATAACAACTTTTGGCCTAGTTTATGTTAAATTCATTGGCAGTCGTGGGACACGGATGTTGCAACCTCTTATTGTTTCGTAGGTCCAAATCGGCTTGTTTATCCGTAATCGTAACCTTTGAACATAGGAGGCCGTTGAATGGATGGTTGATCCCTTCAAACCTGGGTGAAGCGGAGACCCGAATGATGCTCCGACTCGGGACACGGCGAGCCGCCACGTGCGCCAGGAACGCACCTACTCTGCAATACTCGCTCCGACTGCTTGTGTTCTGATTCTGTAGCTTCCAATGGGCTCCCCGAAGGCATTTTTGCGCAACATAATGCGTATGGGATATCCAGCATCATATTTTAGCCAGATACGCCGCCTGGTTGACGAGCGGTGACCGTTTCCGTCCCGTCCTGCGGGGCGGCGGAAAAACAATATACTAACGCTCGGACGCAAAACGAGCGGAACAAACGCGATCGTCGATCATCGACCATGTGCTGCTCCAATCGAAGAACCTTCGTATTTGGATGGTCCTGTAATGTGGTCGACGTCGCTGCTTTCGCGTGCCTCACCTCCACCAGCGCGCCACCTCCTGTCGTGCACTTCGCGTCTTCCGTCTTCATTACCGGACCTTACACCTCGATTCCTTTTTTTCAACCCTCTCTCTGTCCTGCTGAGCAGGTCGTAATCCGTCGCACCTTGCCAGACTGGCTTGTATCCAGCATTCTGTTTCGTTAGTTACGTGGAATTTTATAGTAGATTCTGGCACGCGTCTATATTGGTGTTTCTGCCATTTAGCTGCCACCATGTCAATTCACCCCTGGTTTCCGAGTTCTTATCTATGGGCGCCCCGCTCAAGGCTAGCACTAATATGAGCCCATCGACCAAAGCGCGTTGATAACTGGTCCGATCGTGGAATACAAGCGTATACTGTCGACCGACGCGTGATGCAACAACAAAGTTCGACCTCACGAGATGACTCATGACTCATATGAAGGGTTTGAAGACAGTGACCACGGTCCCAACAAAGTCAGCGCCAAGGCGAGCTTAGCTTATGTTCCTATTGGTTTGTGGCTGGTGACTATGGGACCTTCACAATAGTATTAATACGTACCTCGTGGGAACAACCTTTTTACTGGCTGCCCCTCAGTACTGCCCCCAACTTCACGGCCGGCACACCACGCCTGTGCTGCTACCTGTCCATATCAGAACGTGTGTACCTCGCGTACACATCGTTGCAGCGGCCATCACGACTACTGCCCCTTTCATTCGTGTTATTTGTTGGCGAAAGTAATGATGCCTCCGCAGCCTTCAACGCGCAGGCGTGGCCGGCTGCCTCTAGATGACCTGCGAGTAAACGGATTCTGTGTGCAACAGAAAAAAGCTGGTCTAGGTTACTACGCTTGGTCATGTCACCTCAAGTTAGTTGTGCGAGTCCAACTTGCTTGAATTCTAAAAGTGATGACCGATCAAACGTAGTGTAGACATCCCAGCGAAGGAATACACCTAACGAAATAATCGATTAGTCGAGCGAACATTTGAAAGTGTCTCTGTGAGCAACGCACGTCACGGTCCACTGGTAACTGACCAGGACTTCGAGCCGAGCCACTCAATCCTCACTCGTCGCACACCAGACACGTGTTGACGAGGCAATAAACAGTAGTAATGTTAATATGCAGATCCACTGAACACGGAAGGGACATCGATCATATGTGCATGCAGCAGAGATGAAATCCTGAACTACTCTTAGCTGAGGCATGATGCGTAAACCCAACTTGTTTTAACCGACCGAAATCAAACGTGATATAGATGTTCTGGAGGAAAATATCGGTATCCTGGACGTATGGGGGGAAGCATCAGCGGTAATCAGGCAATTTTAGAAATAGAATGGACCACCACGCATATACGGATCGACGAAAATTGTAGAGCCACAATGAGCCGAACCAGATCTGAGCGATGCGAGACAGAATCTAAGAAGGTATAGTAATTGATGTAAAGCGATGACGGGCAATGTGTAGACACTGGATAGCACACAACCCTTCAGCGACTTGCCGGATACACAACCAGTTGAACCAGATACTAACCCACAAAGTGAGACCCAATTGGCAGAGCTATGGCAATGTCAATGATGGCAGGGGCACTGCTCAAGACAATTCAACCATCGAACCTGTTATTATTCATGACCGCCTGTCAGTAAACCTAGACGAACGACATGAGTGGGTTTCCACACCGCAATACTTCAGCATGCGTACAACCCTTCTTGCAGGGACATAGCTGAAATCTTCCTTGCAGAGTTTACTCCACAAATACAACTTGCCTCTGGAGGATTGGTGGCCTGTGACCCATAGATCAAAGTCTCCAGGACATACCGAGAGCTATAGACCGAAACCCCATTCCCACCAGTGGCAGGGAGTGTGGCTCTTGGGCGGAGGGTACCGACCCAACTTAAACCCTGCGGTCGCTAGGCTGATAGTACCCGCGCGTTTTTTGACCCATTTCATAGTGAAGGTGCTCGATGTCAATTTTCTTTCTGTGATCCTCGATGCCACTAAGGATCTTCCTGAAAGCGGCGAGTCAACTGTGATGTATGGGTAACAGTATTGCGTACGTACACACGCATTACACATGCGCGTGGAGTGCGTCGAAATTGACACTTTCCGTGAGTCACAAATCGTGGACGCTTGGAGATTGGAATAGCCATTCCATTCAGTTCAGTAGGCAGGGGTGTAGTGGTGGCTAAAGTAACCGGCACAAGACTGGAGGTCGCAAAATCAGGGGGCATGAGGGGCAACAGAATTCAGAAATAGGCGGAAAATTCTGACACTTACCTTGAATGCTGTGACCAATGAAAACATGGGGAATTACCGTTGCCCCTAGTCAAGTGCAACGCGTTTGAGGAGAGCTAAAACCCTTGGTAGATCATGTGGAGCTTCGTATGCCATGTAATACCAGACGGCATCCAAAACATCCTGTAGCGTCCGA
>JBBPUI010000648.1:0-17361 GCA_038094615.1 Heimioporus aff. retisporus
TATTTTCGTCGTTGCCCCATCATACTGATCGGAGCGTCTCGATCGAGTTCGGCGAGTCACTTACATTATCATCATATGTGCTGGTGCCCCATCAAATGTTCAAACAGACCAAAATCCTGGAAAGCTCCGCCGGTCCGATCGCGGTGATTACCGTCTCCCTTCCCCCGTTCTGAGCTTCAGTCCGTTCCCTGAGTGCGGCACACCGAACGAGCGTCAGCGCAGGACGACCACAGGCGAACTGGTCGTGCGAAAACAAGTGGGATATTGACTGCGGCACGGGTCTGATGGCACTATGCCAGACTCGGCCTCTCGCGATCATCTAGGAGGCACTAGTCCATCAGAATTTAAGTTTTTTCGGGGTCGTACGTACTACGGGCGTGCATTGCCCGTAGTTCCATCAAACGTGCAATCACGGTATTTAGAAATATCGTTATCACAGTTGTCGGCTGCAACAGGGCCATGGGCTACTCCGTCGGGAGGATACTAGTACGCGAACAAACGTCTACTTTCTCGACGAAAAATGCTGACGATAAGAAATTTTGCTTGCTTTAATGTAACAGGAATAACGGATATTATTTGACGTAAATTACCCTCTTCCGCACGCATTCACTCAAGTCCCTACGAGACATCCCTTGAGCGCAAGCATCAATTCCACCTGCTGAAGTCTCAAAATCCGACATGTCGTGTCGGGTTCTCTGACGACGAGTAACGGAACTTGTTTTAAGAATGCATCTGCGGTTTCCTCGAAAACTGAGTCGTCCATCATGTTGACCTCATGTTTGACGTTTGTACCCGCACCCTTTCGTCCTTTGTGCAATGGTATCGGAGATGGCAACCTGGGAGTCAGTGCAGCCATGAACGTGAAAGCGAACGAGCGTGACTGAGATTTGCATTCTCCGCCCGCGCAAATCAGCTTTGTCATTTGACTGATGAGATCGAGAATTTGAGTCATTTGGACGAGCGTGAGGTAAGGTCCACGGGGATCGTTACCAAACTCGAGGGTACGCTCGACCTCGAGGTGATGCGCAAGCGCAGTAGATGGCCCTTCCGAAATAGCGCAGACGCGATCGTGCACATAAGGATGGAAAAGTGTGCCGCCCGCCGGGAATTGTTCTGAAATAGGGGTTACGGAGTGGTAGGCACCACCTGTGGAAAGCACACGCTCGACGAGAAGCACGTCATTCTCTGCGTAGAGTCCGGTGGCAGTCGGAGCTAAGAACACACGAAGCAGCGTGTGCGAGTGGGATTCTCCGACATTCATACCCCACGCATCGTCTCCTGCGGTGAGCGCGGTGCAAATCTCCACCTTCCTCACATACCGAGGAGACTGGGTGCACATTTGACAGCACCAAGTGGCGATGGACATGTTGTTCGCGACGACGGGCGTCGACTTCAACGTGTCAAGGAGGTGGTGGAGGAAGGGCATGATGGTGCAAAGTCAAGAAGACGAGGAGATTAGGGGTTTGTGGAAGAAGCACTTTATAGTCCTCCATCGATTCAATGGATCTGGAACCGGCGGAGAAGCTTCAGAGATAGTGTTAAGTTAAAGCTCCACCTGAATTACGTCACTATCTGAGTGTGAACATTAGATCTCCGCGGACAACACGCCGCACCCCTGAACGTTCTAACCAATGTTTGGAACCAAGTAAGTCTTTCAACGATGAATTCATCATCTCTGATTGAGAGTCGTAACAAGACAGCGCCATGGGCAACACCATTTCCATCGTCCTCCATGCGTTCGCCGAGCTCCGCGACGGCGTACGCACACTGCAGACGTTGAGTGACCGCATCGAACAGGAACCAGGTCTACCGGTAGACAATCCGACGCGTTCTTTCTGGATGTTTCCTCCCTCTCCTATCGCACGACACGTGTCCGACCTATCTCAACATGCAGATGTCGTCATCATCGGGTCCGGCATCACTGGCACCTCTGTCGCGAAGACCTTGTTCGATCATGCAAGTGCCGAGGGAAAACGCCCTGTGGTGCTCATGCTTGAAGCGCGTGACGCCTGCTCGGGTGCGACTGGAAGGTATCTCCATTTACCGTGTGATTTGGTAAACGCTCAAACAGTAATATCCTCCCACAGAAATGGTGGTCACATTTCGCCCCTTCTCTATCATGACTACGCCAATCTGCGAAAAGACCATGGCAGCGCCGTCGCACAAAAGTTGATCAAATTCCGTCTCGCTCACCTCGAAGAGCTGAGACGCGCTGCAAAGGAGGAAGGGGTGTTGGAGGAATCACAATGGCGCGAGGTCGAGACTGTCGATGCATATTACAATCGAGATCTGTTTGCGAAAGCAAAAGCAAAGGTAGAAGAATACCAACGAGCCCTGCCCTTCGAAGCGTCTCATCATCACGTATACGAGTCTGCAGAAGCAGTCGAGGTATGGTCTCGTGACCCCTGAAGTGAGCATTGACGAAAAAGGGTGTAGAGGTTTAAGTTGGCACCAGATGTTGTTGGGTGTATCGCATCTGCAGCTGGTGCCATGCATCCGTACAACTTTGTGACGGGTATCCTTTCCAAGCTCTTGATTCGGTACCCTGACAAGTAGGTCGTCCACTGCAGTTCCACGGCCGGTGTCTAATGACTACAAGCTTCTTTCTGTGCACCAATACGCCATGCGTCTCGATTACGCAGCCATCAGCATCAGAGCCACTGTACACCGTTGTCACGCCCAAGGGATCAGTGAAGACGCCTCATGTGATCCACGCGACGAATGCTTGGTCCTCGCAGTTGTTGAAACCTATGCGAGGCAAGATCATTCCATTTCGCGGGAACATGACCGCACAACGCCCAGGAAAGTCCATGCCCGTCGAGACACGCCAACGGTCGTTCATTTTCTATGAAATACCTGTCGGGTACGACTACCTCACGCAGCTACCGGATGGCGAACACGAATTCATGCTCGGAGGAGGGTTTGCACAAGAGGGTCACGAAGGATATGAAGCGGTTGCGAACACGGACGACAGCAAATACAGCAAACGCATCAATGCACATCTTGCAGGTATCTTGCCAAGGTACTTTGGCGAAGACAACTGGGGACTCGAGGGAGATTCGACTGCGGAGGACGCATGGTTCGGCGGACGGGTGAAAGCAAACTGGAGTGGCATTCTTGGCATCTCTGCGGACCTGCTCCCCTGGGTTGGTCGGCTGTCTCCGGCAATTACCGGTCGTACGACACCGCCGAACAACAAGCAGGATGCGAATGAGGCATTCATTCGTTCGGCCCCCGGTGAGTGGATCGCAGCCGGGTACTCGGGAGAGGGGATGGTCCATGCGTGGATGAGTGGCAAGGCTCTCGCAGAGATGGTACTCGGAAGAGAGTGTACCATTGCGGAGTGGTTCCCAGAAATTTTCCGAGTCAGTTCGGAGAGATGGAAAAAGGCTAAGCCAACGGTGTTGCTAGATATGATTAGTGACGACTAGCATATGGGAATAGGACATGTTTGATTGGCTCTTCTACAATCATAAAAATACACGCTCCTTGAGTTGCTTGCAGTGTATTCAAATTATGTGTTCGCTCGACAAAACTTTAACGCTTTCTCATCGTTACCTTCACCATGGACGCTCCTCCCGGTGCCCAAGCCAACTTGTCCTGGGCCAATGTCGGCCTCGGCCTCGCCTTCATCCTATTCAATGCCCTTGTCTCCACTACCCTCCATCTCGGCGTCGGCAGCGCGCTCGTTACCTCTGCAATCCGCTGTATTGTGCAGCTCGCCATCATGGGCTTGGTCCTGCAGCGTGTGTTCGAGACCAATAACCCTTGGGCGGTCGCGGGTATTGCGTGTGGGTTTCCTTCGCCATTCGACCGTATACACTCACTCATACTCGCCCAATAAATGCGCGATAGTCGTCCTCAACTTTTTGGGTACCTTTGAGGCTGGTACGTAGCAGGCGTGCAGGCGCCTTCTGTATCCGACTGACATTGCGTCTATAGTTGCAAACAAGTCGAAAAAGCGCTATCATAACATGGTACATGCTTTTCATATCCGTCATCCACGCCCTGTTCACGTGTACCTCGCGCGCAGTTTTCATCTGTCTTGATATCCATGCTTGGCTCGACCATACCCGTCTCCATTATCGGCGCCCGATATGCCATGGCCGTACAGCCATTCTGGACACCAGAACAATATAGTACGCCTCGTACTTCTTGAGCACGCGATCAGCCACGTTGACATGGCTCCACCCCAGTTCCCATGGTCGGCATGCTGTGCGGGAACACCGTCTCCGGTATTGTGGTAGCGGTTGCCTACGTCTTGAAAGAACTCTAGTATGCATTTCTAACACATTTTGGGAGAACATGATTTCGACGGATTTCTTAGTGACAATCGCGACAAGGTCGAAACCTATCTCGCGTTCGGCGCGTCGCGCTTCGAAGCATGTTTACCCATTGCCCGCGAAGCCCTCCGTCTCGCGCTCACCCCCACCATCAACCAGATGAGGTTCGTCTCAGTCCCTTTCACTGCATTATCAATCCTGATCCGGTCCGACCCTTGCGTGTGCGTATGCATGTATGCGCATACAGCGTCATCGGTATCATCTCCATACCCGGTATGATGACTGGTGCCATCCTCGGAGGCTCCTCGGTCGAACAAGCGGCAAAACTACAAATGATCATCATGTTCATGATTTCGGCGTCGACGGCGCTCGCCGCCATCGCCACCACCGTCGTCACGCTTTCCGTCGTTGTTGATGGCGAGCACCGGGTGCGACCGGACCGTGTCGATGCCAAAGAACATGCGATATGGCGCGCGAGGAACTGGGTGTTCGGAGGGATCGTCGCGGGGGTCAAAGGTCTCGTGGGGTGCTGTTGTGGGTGGAGGAAAGAGAGGCAGGAGGGCGGTCAGACGAGACCGTTGCTTGGATAGGACCTCCATCGGATGCGGTAATTTATTGTTGCATCTCTGTACTCATCCACCCGTGGAATAGATTGCTACAGGAATATGGAATCGTCGATCTGATAAAGAGTTTGGCGGGATGCTGCTATGATCCGTGAAAGGCGGAGGGAGATGCCCGTGAGTATATGGTTCGAGGACAGCTACTCGCATAGGATATCGGGCGAAATGGTAAGTTTATTCTTTAGATGAGATGCGGGGGGCACTACCGTTGACAGGAGGTTCGTCTTGCTGATTGATTAAACGGGTCTATCTGGCCCTGATTAACTGGGGAATTTAGGTTTCGTATGATGTTTACCAGAAGTCAGTGCTCAGGCCACTTGATACTTTATTACGGCCGGCTTCAATTGCTAGAATGACGCTCGTTGGACGATCCATCGGATCACAATAACAATAAAGAAGCTTTCCGACAATATATGGACATAAATGTGAGCAGTAACTTCAAAATCCTCCTTTACATAAATGCGTGGTGATAGAGACGTATAGCGCTCACAGCGCAGCGCATACCAACCTGGCCTCGTGAACGGTGGTATTTTCCGGATATGACTGTTCGGAACGACATCTGATTATCAAGCACAGACAAAGGCATGAGTAACATATTTGCTTGTACCGGAAATGTTTTGACACCTACCAGGTATTGTGGGACGGCGAATCGCCAACAGGGGTCTGAATTCTTGCAGTCCCAGGAGGGCGGGGGACGGGCGAGAGGGTTTCGTACGATAGCAGAAGCTCCTGCACCGCGATGTCACGACGTTTGATAGCAATGTCCCGGGCAGTGAGACCCTGGACGTTGCGAACAGTGGGATTGCAGCCAGCTTCAATGAGAGTCTTGACCAAGTCCAGGCGCCTCACCCAGGCATACCTGTCTATGGCAAGATGAAGTGGGGTATCGTCGTTGGGCGTCTTGCAATGCAAGTCCGCACCTTGGCGGATCAGGGATTGGATGATCGGGAGGGGTGAGCATTCCCATAGAGCGAACAACAAGATATTGGAAGGAATTTGAACTCTGAGGGAAAGCAGAAGATCTACCACCGAATCATATCCACGCGTGATAGCCGCTTCCAGTACTGTGCGGCCCATGAGATTACGGAGAGTGGGGTCACAGCCAGCTTTAATGAAATCCATCACCAGGTATGAACACTTGGCTTCCGCATATTTGGCGACGACAAGATGAAGTACAGTGTCATCGTCATATGTCTTGCAATGCAAGTCTGCACCTTGGCAGATCAGGGACTGGATGATCTGGAGGGGGGAACATTCACATAGAGCAAACAACAAGATGTTGGAAGGAAATTGAACTTTGCAAGAAAGCAGAAAGTCCACTACTGAGGTATATCCATGTGTGATAGCTACTTCCAGTACTGTTTTGCCTGTAAGATTGCGGGGGGTGGGGTCACAGCCAGCTTCAATGAAATTCTTCACCAAATCCAGACAGGTGGCTTCTGTGTATTCAGTGGCCTGGACAGCAAGATGAAGTATGGTATCCATGTTGGATGTCATACAATCCACATCACCACCTTTGTGAATCAGAGATTGAATGACCTGGAAGGGATGGGCCTCTTGTACAGCAAGTAGCAAGATGTTGGAAGGGAGTGGAACATTGTAGGAATACAGAAATTCTGCCACTGAGGTATATCCATGTGCAATAGCTGCCTCCAGGGCTGTCTGGTTGCTAGAATTGCACAGCCAAGGATCACAGCCAGCTTCAACAAAACTTTTCACCAAGTCCAAAGACATGACTTCAATGTACTTTGCAATTGCAAGATGAAGTACAGTATCCCCATCAGATGTGGTGCAATGTATATCAACACCATGGTGGATCAAAGATTGGATGATCTGAGGGGGGGAGCATTGCTGTAGAGCAAACAACAAGATGTCAAAGGGGAGTGGAATGTTGTGGGAAAGTAGGAATTCCACTACTGAAGTGTATCTCCGTAGAATAGCTGCTTCTAGACATGCCTGTATCTTGCATGTAACAGGATTGCAGCCTGATTCAATGAGGCACTTCACCACAGCAAGACAGGTTAGTTCATTGTACTTGGCAACAGCAAAATGAAGTACAGTTTCCCCAGTGTACATGGCACAATGCATGTCAGCACCTTGGTGGATCAAAGATTGAATGATCTGGAGGGGGGCAGATTTCTGCAGAGCAAACAGTAAAATGTCGGAAGAGAATGGAACTTTGCAGGAGAGCAGAAATTCCATCACTGAGGCATATTTTCGTGTGATAGCTGCTTCTAGAGCTGTTAGACCCATAAGATTGCAGGGAGTAGGGTCACCACCAGCTTTGATGAGGCTCTTCACTATGTCCAGACATATTGGTTCAGCATACTTCACAATGGCGAGATGAAACATGGTATCCCCATCAAGTGTGGCACCATGCATGTCAGCTCCTTGGTGGATCAAGGATAGGATGATCCGCAGGGGGGAGCATTCCCAAAGAGCAAATAACAAGATGTTGGAAGGGACTTGAACACCATAAGAAAGCAGGAGGTCCACCACCGAGACATACCCATGCATGATAGCTACTTCCAGGACTGTTTGACCTGCGAGATTGTGGGTCGTGGGTTTACAGCCAGCTTCGATGAAAGTCTTCACCAGGAGCCAACATACTAATTCCGTGTACTCGATAACAGCAAAATGAAGAATGGTGTTCCCATCGGACGCGACAAAGTGCACATCCGCACCTTTATGAATGAGGGATTGGATAACCTGAGGGGTCAGGCGATGTCGAAGCGCCAATGTGATGGCATCGGGAGGCAATAAGACAGCAGGCGAGGTTAAGAGTTTCATCACTGAGAAGTATCTGTGCTTGGCTGCAACGATCCATGGCGTTTCTTCCTGTGTATTAAGGGCGTGAGGGTTACACCCAGCACCCAAGAGCATTTTTGTGAGTTCGATGCTTCGCGGCTCCCAAGCACCCATTGCCGCAAGATGAAGTGCACTATCCCCACTTCCCTCTGAGACTGCGTTGATATCAACTCCCCTCTTAAGTAGGAAACGGACCACGGATACTGTCTCGGAAGTATCGCCAGTTGCCGCGGCAAGGAGAAATTGAGGGGGAGGTGGTTGATCCGCTGGAAGTAAGTACTCGAGCATCGAAATATGCCCTGCATGTATAGCTCGTTCAATGACCTCGGCTCCAAACAGGATATCTGCAGAAAGGTCTTGGCCAATTTGACGTAGCCGCCGCGCTAATGCGACATGATCAGCGTCCGCTCTTTTGCTGTTGCCCGCATCCGGTCGCGCACTGCTGAAAACACTGCGATACAGCTTGCCATCGCCAATCTCGTGCGCGAATTCCACGAATTGGTCCGTTTGCATAACCTTCACCAGAACGCGAGAGCTACACCACGGCATACAGACGGCGGTGAAGAGAATCTCCGACGTTACCGTGCACCCTCTCTGTAATAGTTCACCCACAAGCGCATCCAAGCCGAGGTCGATTGCGATCTCAAGCGGCGAAGCATGGTGGGAACCATCGACAACCAAACTAGGCATGTTCACGTCGGAGCCACATGCCAACAGTGCCGTTGCATGTTCTGTCTTCCGAAGATCAACGGCATACACAAGGGGATTCGTCCCAGCCCTAGGCTTAAAATTGTGATGGTCGGAGAGGAGTGATTGGAGGAGTCTAACTGGTGCATAAGCGATTAAGATAGAACACATAATGTCATGCTTCAATGATGGCCATGGAGGATAAGGCCATCGCGGATCATCTTCCCGCAGCTGACAAATACGATCCCAATGCGATGAATGGTGGCGAATGTGCACTTCGAGAGATTCCAGCGCTTCTAGGGTGGCCGTTGACTTCGGATTGACGTGTGCAAGGTGGTTGAAACCTGCAGCGAACACGTAGGAAAGCATTGGGAAAGATACCAATGGCGCAGCTTTGCCACGGAAGGGTCCTTTTAGGAAGGCAGAGAGATATCGCAGGCACATCTGGGCAACCTCAGCATGCGCTTCATGGAATATAGTCTGGTACATCAGGGGTGGAGCCCTACTGGTTAGAAATTCCTGCGCAATTAAATGGGCTGAGATGCGATAAGTGTAGTATCCCCTAGAAACGTACCCTAACACTGAAATGCGATAGTGCAAGAATATCTGTCTTTTCGTTGTATGTTGCAAGGCTAGACAATGCATTCAACAACGTAGCCCCCAGTGAGGTTGTCTCAAAGCTAATCTCGCATTGTTCAAGATCGACCGTAAAGCCTTCGACGATTTGAGCTAGACGTAAGGGTTCCAACGCCACCACGAGCCAAGCAAGCACACGTTGGACCAGTTTCCCTTCCAATTTCCTTTCGTCAACCGCCTCAAGAATCCTCTCGTAGGTAGCTTCCAACCCTGTTGGTAAATTGTCAAGGGCTTGCTTCAGTTCCCAGCTTGTCGTACATCGTTTCAGGGTGTCCAGCTGACACTGAACCCATCTGAATCTAGGAGACAGAAAGATGACCCATAATTAGACACTATGGAGCGAGTGCTCACCTTCCCTCTGCCCTTTCACTCAATTTTGCGTGTACTTCATTCTTCATCAACTGTCGAGTGCATCTCAACTCAACATGTGAGTCAAGCTCCCGTCTGATATGTAACGCTATGTCTGCCGACAACTTTTCGGACATACTCTCCAGGGAAAGTGATTGAAATTTTGCAAAACAACGGGCAATGCTGTCATCTGACCGACTTGTCAGTAAGAGACGAATATCCCCTTGGCTCAGTATGGTGACACTGCGCAGGAGTGCATTGATGTCCGCGCACTCGTCTAGTGCGTCGATGACTATAAGGGGATCATAAAGCAGGCAACTTGCAGACCGCAGTATGAAATCACAAAGCTTGTCTAGGTCATTCAACGATAGGGTACCCTCGCTTTTCTGTTCAAGCATCTTGGTCAGAATCTCACCGGGATCGACGCCCAGATCGCTAATGTGACGATAGAGCTGAGAGAGCAAGGAGCGCATCATCTCCGTTGGACTTGTCGACCGCTCATGTCGGAAGTCAAAGTAGAAGTATAATACAACTTCCTGCATTCTTGGTGTACCTTGAAGGTATTCGATCGTGGATGCGCTGCGAAACTCAATACGAGTATTAGATTGGACAGTAGAAATACTCACGCTAACACTGACTTTCCACAACCAGCTGGTAGCGTCAATAGATGGGGAATATCAGCTCTGCCGGCTGGCGAGATATCAAGTCCCGCACCTTTTCCGTGCACCCATAAAAATCGAGGCATGCTGGTCCTCCAGCTTCTGAACAGCTCTGTTTCCGGAAGCCATGTACACGTGCCTTCCTGACGGAGTTGGAGGGTATCATTGTGCTTTTGCGTGCAGTCTAATGGGGAAAGCCATCGTGAAACTTCGTCTAGTTTTTGCTCTGCAGAACCGTGTCAGCGTGTTCATGTATAAAGATTGGACAACACTTACGCAGGAGTTCTTGTTTTCTTTTAGTCACTGCCGCTTGGTCTGCCTTTGGCAAATGCTCGTCCTCCCCATGCTCGCATTGTCTTTCCGTACTATTTGAAGCGCATTCAGAGAACGGGCACCCGGTTTCAATGATGACACGCACGTGCCAACAGTCTGATTTGCTCGATGGCTTGTGATGGGAAGAGTGCCAACATAAGATTGACACGTTTCATAAACAAGGCTTTCGCGATTCCTAGTTGGCCCGCAGAGTCAGCGTGCATTCAAAATCTCAATACAAACCTACCAGATTTCGGGAGCGAGCAAGAAATGAAATACCCCACGGTGTTTATCAAAGAAAGTCATGGATGCTGTGAGCGTGTCCTCAACCTTTGTAAGGGGTCGAGCGCAAGCCAAGGCAGGTCTGCCTTTGCGATTGGAGTCGAACATATCGTTCATCTCTTTCAGTTTCTCCAAACATAAGGGTAGTTCCCCACTAAAGAGCCAGTCCATTATTCGTTCATTGATGGTGTAGTCCTTAAATGCGATGGCCTCGAGGATGGTATCGGAAGATGTGCGAATTATCTCCAGCTGGCGACGAAGCTTTTCGGCCACGTTGATGTTCTGGTTGCTTGTCGCCTGCCCAGTTGCGTAGGCCAATAAAGAAGAGCGAATTTGCTGTGAAACCGTCACAATTTCGTCAAGAGTTCTCTGGCAATGAGCCTCCAAAGGGCTCGGCATACTGATGAAGACTGGGTTGATATTTGGCGCTTCAACTTGATTGCTGTAGACCATACGACTGGATAATTATGTAATCAGATGCGTGAGGGCCCGAACGTCGCATAGAAACTCAAAGTTCCCTATGCTTTCGCTTTCTACTGAATACAACATGAGTCATAATGACGGTAGAACAGACAGGCAAACCGGTAGTATGTCAACTTGTGGAGTAAATTTACATTAATAATTTATCAAAGATCTGCCCATCAACGTCTCTGTCTTGTTTCTGGACGAACTTGAATCAACGAAAGGTCGTCATCGGCATACGTAAAAGGTTGGGGAGACGTGAGTGGGCCGTTGCACGAGAATAGGAACTTCACCACCAACGTGAACTTGCGCGTGACTGCAACGTCCAGGGCTGTTTGGCCCTGGACATTGCGGGCAGTAGGATTACAGCCAGCTTCGATGAAGGCCTTCACAAAGCCCAGGCACGTTGTTTCGGCGTACCCCCAGATAGCAAGATGGAGCACCGTATTCCCCTCATCCGTGATGGGGTGTACGCTAGCGCCTTTACCCACCAAAGATCGAATCATCTGGGGAGTAAAGCGGTAAACCAGTGCGAACAGCAAGATGTCGGAAGGGAATGGGACGTTGCGCAAGAGCAGACATTCCACGACAGACACGTGCACGTGTGCGATGGCGGCCTCCAAAACCGTTTGACCATTGCGATTGCGACCGGTAAGATCGCAGCCAGCTTCAGCAAAGCATTTCACCATCTGCCAACACTGACCATCATCATATTCGGTGACAGCGACGTGAAGTACGGTGTCCCCATCGGGCGTGGCAACATGTACATCGGCATTTTCACCGATCAGTGATTCGATAACTTGAGGCATCGAGTGCGCCCGTAAAGCGAACAGTAGAATGTCGGGAGGAAGTGAAACTTTACACGAGAGTAGTAGGTATTGCATCACCGAAGTGTACCCACGCGTGATTGCAGCTTCAAGAACGGTTTGACCCTTGACATTACGAGCAGTTGGATTGCATCCAGCTTCGACGAAACTCGTCACCAGGTCCCAACATGCCCCTTCAGCGTACTCGGCAATGGAAATGTGGAGTACTGTGTCCTCATCAGACGTTTTGGAATGTACATCAGCACCTTGATGGATCAGAGACCGGATGATCCGGGGAGTTGAGTGCCTTCGTAGCGCAAACAGAAGAATGTCGGAAGAAAATGAGACATTGCACGAGAGCAGATGTTCCACCACGGAATGGTGGCCACGAGCGACGGCAGCCTCTAACACCGTTTCATCCTTGAGTTTGCAAACAATAGGATTGCATCCAGCTTCTATGAAATACTTCACAAAATCCAGACACGTCGGTTCTGTGTACCCAGCGATGGCAAGATGCAGGACAGTTTCCCCCTCGGACGTGGTAGAGTGCACGTCAGTACATTTGCCGATGAGAATCTGGACGATCTGAGGACTTGAGCGCTCCCGCAGCGCGAACAACAGGATGTCGGAAGTAAATGGAACATTGCGCGAGAGTAAAAATTTCACCACCGAGGTTCGCCCATGGAGGATAGCAGCCTTCAAAATAGTCTGGCCACTGAAATTACAAGCATTTGGGTCGCATCCATTTTCAATGAGACTTGCTACCAAGCTCCGACATGCTGTTTTGGCATAATTGCTGATGACAACATGGAGCACTGTGTCCCCTTCAGATGTGGTAGCATGCACATCAGCACCTTTATGAATGAGGAACTGAATGACCCGTCGAGTCGAATGCTCCTGAAGCGCGAACAGCAGAATGTTGGGGGGTAGCGGAACATTGTGTGATAGCAAGAACACTACCACCAAGGTGTGCCTGCAAACAATGGCAGCCTGTAGAACCGTCTGACCCTCCGCATTTTGGGAGGTTGGATTGCATCCAGCGTCAACCAAATCCTTTACCAAGTCCCGACAGGTTGTCCCAGCATACGTTGCGATCGCGAGGTGAAGTAGAGTATCCCCGGCATCTGGCGTGGTGACATGCACATCTGCTCCTTTGTAAACGAGAGACCGTACGATTTCAGGGGTTGTTTGATTCCATAGCGCCAAAATCAGAATGTCCAAAGGAAATGGAACACCACAGGAGATTAACAGTTCCGTAACCAATGTGTATCCACATTCGATCGTAGCACCTATTGTGGTATTATCGCTGACCGTAGGATTGTAGCCAGCTGCGATGAAACTCCTTACCAAACGGAAACACGCGGTTTCGGTGTAGCCAGAGATGGCAAGTTGGAGTATGGTATCCCCACTGGGAGAGGTAGGATGCATGTCTGCGCCTTTGAGAAGGAGAGATTGGATGAGCTGAGGGGACAAGCATTTTCGTAATGCGACCAGCAGGATGTCAGGAGGTAATGAGATATCGGTCGAGATTAAAAGTTCCACCACCGAAGAATATTCATGTTTCGCTGCGATGATCCATGGTGTCTCGCCTTCCAAATTATATGCGTGTGGATCACATCCAGCATTTATGAGCATCTTTGTCAACTCAAAACTCCGTGGCTCCCAAGGACACATTGCGGCGAGGTGAAGGGCAGTGTCCCAACTCCCATCAGAGACGGCATTGACATCAGCTCCCCTTTGGAGAAAGAAACGAATCACAGATACTGTTTCAGAAGTGTCACCCGTTGCCGCCGCGAGAAGAAATTGAGAAGGCGGTGGTTGATCCGGTGGAAGAAGGTACTCAAGCAGTGAGATGTGTGCTGCATGTACAGCTCGCTCGATGAGCTCCTGTCCGAATAAGAGATCCGCGGAAAGGTCTTGCCCAACCTGACGCAGCCTCCGTGCTAATGCGACATGGACCTCGTCAACTCTCCTAGTATCGCCCGCAATTGGTCGTGCACTACTGAAGATGCCACGAAATAGATTTTCATCGCCAATGTCATTCGCCCATTCCACCCACTCGTCGGTTTGCATAAGTTTCGCGAGGACTTGAGAGCCGCACCATGGCATACAGACGGCAGTGGAGAGAATCTCCGAAGTAACCGTGCATCCTCTCTGTAGCAGTTCACCGACAAGCACATCGTCGCCAAGATTAATGGCAGCTTCGAGTGGCGAGGCATCGTGAGAGCCGTCAATGACTAAACTGGGCATGTTCACATCGCAGCCGCACGCCAATAGAGCTACTGCTTGCTCGGTCTTACGAAGGTCTATGGCGTACACAAGTGGGTTCGTCCCAGCCCTAGACTTGAAAGGATGATGTCTGGAGATGAATGATTGCAGGAGACCGATGGAGGCATAGGCAATCAAAATGGAGGTCACGAAATCATGTCTCAATAGCGGCCACGGAGGGTAAGACCATTGCGGATCTTCTTCTCGCAACCGACAAAGACGATCCCAATGCGATGGATAATAACGAACGTCCAATTCTAGACATGATAAGTCTTCCAGGATGCGTGTTGACTCCGGATCGACATATGCCAGGTGGTTGAATCCAGACCAGAATATGTAGGAAAGCATCGGGAAGGAGCGAAATAGCGCGTTTCTACCGCGAAAGGCTGATTTTAGAAAGGCAGAGATATATCGCATGCACGTCTCCGCGATTTCGACGTGCGCCTCATGGGGAATGATTTGATACACCGGGGGTGCTGTTCTACCCATTAGGTATTCCTGTAGAATAGATCATGGAGAACTGACACGATAGAATGTACCGAAACACGTACCTTGACGCTGAAATGCGACAAGACGATGACATCAGTCTTTTTGTCGTGTGTCACAAGGCTCGACAGGGCACCCAACAGTGCAGGTCTTAGTGACTGCCTCTCAAAGTCTATCCTGCGCTGTTGAAGGTCGACTGAAAACCCCTCCAAAATTTGAACCAGACGCAAAGGTGCTAGTGCCACGACAAGCCAAGCTAGCAAACGTCGCACCAACTTTCCTTCCAACTTTCTCTCGTCAATTGTTTCGAGGATCCTCTCGTATGTAGCTTCCAGCCCTGTCGGTAGATTTTCAAGTGCTTTCTTCATCCCTTGACTAGTCCCACACCGTTTCAGGGTGTCGAGTTGACACTGCACCCATCGAAATCTAAAAAGCAAGAGGCATGGATACTTATAATTTGACGCTGCGAAGCTAAGGAAGTGCTTACCTTCCCTTTGCCCTTTCACTCAACCTGGTGTGTATTTCATTCTTGAGAACTGGTTCAACAGACCTCAACTGGCTGTGCAAGTCAACCTCCCGTGTGATATGCAAGGCTATATCCACCGCCAACTTTTCGGGCACGGTCTCCAGGGAAAGCGATCGAAATCCGTCAAAGCGACGCGCAATGTTCTCATCTGGTCGGCTTGTCACCAACAAACGAACATCCCCTTGGCTTAGTGCGATTACACTTCGCAGGAGTCCATCCATATCCACGCACTCGTCTAGCGCATCGATGACTATCAAGGGGTCATAAAGCAAGCAACTTGCCATGCACAATAAAAGGGAACAGAGTTTATCGAGGTCATTCAACGATAAGGTACCCTCGCTTTTCTGTCCAAGTATCTTGTTTGGGATGTCCCCAGGGTCAACGCCGAGATCGTAGATGTGTTGGTACAGCTGGGAAAGTAAGGAACGTATCATCTCCGTCGGATTTGTTGATCGCTCGTCCCGGAAATCGAAGTAGAAGTATAAGACTACTTCTTGCCTCCTCAACGTCATCCTGAGATGCTCGATCGCAGATGCACTATCAAACATAAAAGTTAACACTAATGTTCTTATGAACAACACGTGGGCTTACACTAATACCGACTTTCCGCAGCCAGCTGAGGGCGTGTCGGGTGGATTCGTGGGGTTAGTTGTAATGAACTCATGAAGGATTGTGAGCGTACCTTTGCCGTGCAACCACAATAATCGTGGCAAGCTAGTCCTCCACCCTTTGAATGCCTCTGTTTCCGGCAGCCACGTACACGTGCCTTCCTGGCGCAGCCGGAGTGTTTCATCATGCTTATGCGTGCAATCCAATGCAACAAGCCATCGCGAGACCTCGTCAAACTTTTGTCCTGTCAATAGGGTGTTTTCAGATGTCCCGGTGACAAAGAGCGATGCACGTACGAAGAAATTTCCTATCCCTTGCTGTCGGTTTTTCGTTTGCATTGAACAGAGCTCTATTGCCACGTTCGTCCTCTGATGCTGTGAAGAACTCAGTTTCCGGATCATGTCTTTCAATGCTGTTGGAGCCCCGTTCAGATGAATAAATTCTGCATTCAATACATCTTGCCACATACATGCTACAACTCGGGCTATCCTGATGATCGCATCGTTGACCGTCCGAGCCAGAAAAAGTATTCAGTTGATGCGGCTGGTGATAGCGTCCCCCGTTATTCCTGAGTAACAGCCTAAATCCAGCACAGCTTCAAAGAGCTAGTAACAGAAACTCACCAAATATCAGGATTGAGCAAGAAATAAAAGAGACTGGCGTGTTTATCGAAGAAGATCGCCGCCTCGTTAAGTTTGTCTTTGAACTTTGTAAAAGGTCGAGCACGGGCAGTCCCACTTGGGCCATCCGGATCAGGCTTGAGGATGTCGCTCAGCTCCTTGAGTTTATCCAAACATGAACGCAGTTCTCCACTGAATAACCAATCAATGATCCGTTCATCGACGCTACAACTGTTGAGAGTGATCGCTTCGAGGATTGTGTCGGAAGATGTTCGAATGGTTTCCAACTGACGACGAAGCTTTTCCACGCCGTTGAAACTTTGATTGCTCCCACCGGGCTCGTTAGCCGCGTGAGTCAACACAGAGCGCCGAATTTGCTGCGAGACGGTCACAATCTCATCGAGGGTTTGTTGGTAGCGAGCTTCCAAAGAGCTGGTTGGCATACGGTTGAAATCCAGTGACGCCGAGATGGGACGAAGGGAAATGCGACAGGCGTCAAACTGAACGATTTTGGTAGATACAGCCTCATTCAAAAATCCATATTCGGATGGCAAGGCCGCCATACGAGTCGTGAGGATGATCGCTGAAATCTCGAGGACATGGAGTCCGAATTTCACATGGCACATTATTCTCTGGCTGGGGTTGGTCAAAGTTGAAGCCGGCTGCCCACCCCGCGTGGCTTTTCGTACTCTATGCTGTAGTCCCAATGCTTATAGATATCGCGCCCAGGGAAAGTCTACTATTTGTATACTATTGACAGTTTTCTTTCGCAGTTGTTTTGCGGCGTGCTCGCATTCCCTGCTTTTTGGCAGCAGCCATACGGTTTGGGTTCGCACCCTCCATTCGCCCCATGGCAGACATATCCTGTCTCTAATATCGTGAAAAAGCAACCGTAGCAGAAAAGGAAGTGCAGTGGCATCTGAAAGCGACAAGTGTACGATAACTCTCC
>JBBPUI010000649.1:0-17335 GCA_038094615.1 Heimioporus aff. retisporus
CAAAAAGGGATATGTTTTGGGTGGTGCGCTTTCAGGCTGCTTACATAATACTAAAATTGCGTTCAGCCACTTAGTATTAGTTTGCAAGATTTCATTGTAAATATGTTACAGTAAATCCTGCAAAATGTACATATGGTAGTTACAGTAATTTTTGCAACAATAAGCCAGGGTCTGGTGAGATGTGTCGGTTCAACGTTTAGCCCGCAAACCATGATCATATCGTCACCGGCAGGGAAGCGTTCGCTTGTCTTCAATCCCACAACTTCGGAGTCCTTGTGTCATCAAAGAAATCAACAGCTGCCAGGACGCCATGGCGGACGCGCTGAGCCTGCGTCTAGTACTTTGTGGAGGAACATTAACGTTATGGACCCTTGATCCTGAGGAAGCAGTGGAACTTGAAAGTGGAGCCAAGCGGTGTATTGCTGTGGATGATATTGATCATCAGTGATGTTCCCAGGCATCCAACCCACTGATGCACCGACAATGCAATCCTTGACTGAGTGGACGACAGGTATGAGTGATCTGCTAAGGATATGAGCCTCAGATGTGGTACATCGAACACGAAGTGCTTTCAGTCTATCCAAGAGAGAACAACAATATGTGTCCTGTTCTTTCTTAGTGTCATGACCGAGTCCAGTGGGTGATTTGTTCGTGCATCAAATTACATTTATGTATAACTTCATACATACATATATCGATGCGACAATTGCGATCCGCAGCGCACGCTGTCAGTGGTGCTTACTATGTGTTTAATAGGACTACCGTTCGCATTACTCATCGATTTTCTCTTGGCAAAGTAACATTGCCTTTGCCTGCAGTTATCGGAGTTTCCTTCGTTTCGCTCGGCCTTGAGGTTGAAGCCGTATGAAAAGGTACTATTCGTGGCCGTTCACGCTCTCGAAGATCGTACTGAAAGTTTCCACAACACTCTCGCCAACACACTTCCGTCGGAGCCGGACTCGGGTGGTATTAAGCAATTGCAGATAACGTAACTGATGGCAAAATCGTTGATTTGGCGCAGCCGCACATTGGCGGACTTCCGACGACGCCACAGGGTGTCTCCGGATGCACCTGGGCTAAAAGAATATCCATGTGCGGGCGTGTTCTTGCACCCTCCCTGAAGTACTCCCTGGTTGTACCCCGCAGATCTTCTCCCACTTTCGTTCGTGAACTGCAATCTTATGGCCTCTGTTCTGCAGCGAGTTGTGGAAGGCATTCTGCTCAACAACTATGGGAGCTGTATGGTTCTTTCATCGCACGACCAGTTTCCATCAGTTAACTTTGTTTTTTCCTAGTCGTTGTCCCAACTGTGGTTGGATTTGATTACAGTAAGCAAGAAGTTCTTATATATTTTTAAACCCCACCTAATATTATTAGTCCTCACACTCCAGGATGAAGTGAACCTCATTCAACCGACACGGTATCTACTGGCTGAAGTTCTTTGCAGATCGATTATATCTGGGTCTGTATACTGATTTTCAGGATCATTTGTGTGCTCTGAAATGGTGTCAGCGCAAGCCATGGACATGGGTGTCAACGATGTTCGTTCTCGTACGTATTTAAATATATAATGGTGTGCTATGTCTAATGGTTATCTACTCACAGGTTCGTTATTTCGGTATATGTAGTGTCATGTACGTCTGCCCAGTATAAAGTAACCAGTTTATGACTGATTCACTTGCCAGGATAGCCAATCTTTGTACGTTTAACGATAGGGATTTTAATTTTGTTGCATTGACAATTCACACTCGAAGGGGCAAGTTCTTTCCTGCCTGGACCTGCAAAAGTATCATCCTGCGTCATCGATTAATACCTGTGGATATGCTTAAATGATATCTACTGATAGATGTATGTGTTCTTATCCACCACTGATGATGACATCTTCAATGAGGCAAACCACGACGGTAAAATAGTTGTGAGTCCATTTGGTACCCCAAATCAATGTCCAGTCTGCTCAACGAATACTTCGAAGGCGAAGCAACTCTTATTTTGTTCTCTTGGTCTAATTTGATTTTTATAAGTGCCGCAGAACGTATGGCCTCTTCCCCATTTTCAGTAAGACCACTTACCCATTGGAGCAGTGGCAATGATTCTTCGTGTGTGGACATTGTACAACCATTCGAAACTCGTCTTGGGCAGTATACTCACACTGTACGCTGTTGAAGTCATCACGTTCCTGGTCGAGTCTATTATACTCACTGCTCACCATGGAAACATAGGTATGTAAATGCAAACCATTGCTACAAGTTGGATGTGCTAATGATGGGTCATGCGTTGTTCTTCTAATGGTCTAGCGACTACTGATCAAGTGCTTGATTATTCATTTTGCGTGCAGCAATATGGTCCCTTCATTCCGAATCTGCTTGTCGACAGCGTCCAAATCGTTCTCGGCGCACTGATGTGCATGCTTTACATAGCTCAGTTTATCAAGCAGTCAATTGAAATGTACAAAGCAAAGTTGCATTTCCACATAAACCGATATATGAGCCTTCTCGTCAAGGAAGGCATAATTTACTTTCTTGCGTATGTTCACACCCGTTTACCTTATTAATACTCTGATAACGAATGGTTATGAACAGCCTCTTAATAAATGCAATCGTCACTATCCTGGTTTTGACCAGAAGCATCCTGACGAATGGACGGTGGATGATCCTGGTTACGGCCATTCAATTTGCCCCTCCGTTCACGCTCGTTCCCCGATTCATCTTGAGCCTACGGAAGTTGTATGCCCGCGATCTGCAAGGCAGACCTTTGAGCGAGATCGATACAGCGTTTGGTTTGTCGTCGGGAGGTGCTGATTTGGATGTCATCATGTTTGTGGATGCCAGGCGGTTGGATGAGGAGTCAGCGGAAGACTTCGAGATGGGCGAGAGGGAGTCGCGGCACTGATCGTAGAATGGCGGCGGCTTTGTCGTAACGACTCGTACGCATACGCATTAATATTCCAAAGGTCTTGTCCAGTGCTTTAGGTACTTGAATGGTGACGAAACGAATAAGCCGCAATGTTTCAGCAGCGGTTACGTGCAGAAGGTCTCTACTACGGGTACTACCGAATACGGATCGATACCCTGAGACGATATGAGACCGAGTGGAAACTGAAGGAAGTACTTGACGACCCCCCCCTCCGGGTCGATGAAGAACGTGATCGGCATGGAGATGTTTCGGATATGTTTTTGGTTATGGTTTGATCCTTCGTTTTACGGCGGATTACAGGCATTTGATTCTACCGTCGGGACGAGGGTTTGATCTTCAAGAGTACTAGACCCGGGCCCCTTCTGGGGTCAATGGAGCACCCACTGAATATGCTTGACGCGAGCTCCCGTTCCAACCCCTTCAAACACACTACGCCACAGATCGGACTCCACCCATTGCAGGCAAAACACGTTTCCGCGTTTGGAAATTGCATTATGTAAGTACTACCTCGGCTGCGGTCTGCTTCGAATTTTATCGTAGTTTCCAACGGTTGATACAACTTCCGAATTATCGACTACGGGAAAGCATGGTGAGCAACCAAATCTTGTTTCGTGATGAGCTGATAGACGAGACTCGCATGTTTCGCCAACCAAGAGCGCATCTAGATGTCTCATCTTGGTTTGGTTTGTCATGACGACAGACTCGCAACCGGACAATCGGGGCCGGAACAGGTATCTGGTTGCCAAAGCTTTAGTAGGCAAGGGTCTTCAATGTCAAATCCAACACTTCCGGATGACTGTATGATAATGACCTTTCAGGAGCCAAGCGATGGAAAGAGTAATATCCACCGTTTGGATTTATCGTCTCTAATAACCCCCCAGGGTGCTTCGATTGCGTGTTGGCTAGGTCCTCGACCCTCCATTGTCTCAGAGATATAACGTCCCCTTGGCTGCAAAGTCGACTCCGCAGTGACCTCTGCTCTCCAGCTAATCATTAGAAGCATCTGGCTGAATGGTTATGATATTTGTCCGCCTTCCAACGCATTCACTTTTTGTCCACCAACTCGCCTATATTCCAATCGTGGTTTTCACGGTTGTCGGCTATGATTACAATCAGTGATGCATATCTGTGCTCGTTTCTGCTCATAGAGCCAGCTTGACATTTTCAATCCTCACATTCTCCAACGAGGTATGTGCCGCATTGGTCTCCTAATATTCTCTGGCCGACAGTCTCACCAGATAGGGTACATTTGGGTTGGTGGTCATACTTTTTCTGTCTCGCCTTATATGGTGGATAACTTTAGGAAAAGCCGTCGACATTGGTGTCCACACTGCTTGTTGTCGTCTGTGTCTCGATTGTCTCCACGACCGCTATGCTTCTGCTAATCACCCTCCAGACGCGTTACATCGGGTTGTGGACTGTCATTATCAGCCGATGCCCTGAATAATTTTCCTCTTCATGACAACATCATCCTCATATACATGCAGCTATTACTGGTCGGGTGCTCGACCTTCCATTTTTCATGAAACTATCCAGTTCTTTTGTCGTGTCCGCTCTGCTCATGAACGTTGCTCTGATCGCACTTGGAACAAAGATGCATGATGTTTCTACTTGTCACATCCCATTTTATCGAGGTGTTTCGATGTACCACGCGACCAGACCCCCAAGTCGATACTTGAAGCCTCCCTTTTGGAAAGGCATGCCCCCAGTACGCATCATCATCATCTGCTATACCAAAGTACGAGTAGCATTCTATCCTTTCCCCCCCTCGATATACTAGGTTCCACAGTATATATTCCACCAGATGGATGGTGGGGGTTAGCAGTTCCCGGAACATATATGCACGCTTGTCCCTCTATCATGCGATCTTCAGGGCAGGCGTGGAACCGAGATTGGCAGTGTTCGGTCTGTTTTCAGGGTCTGGGAAAGGCACTGCTGGGGGCACAATCACATTTGATGATGGACCTGTACAGCGGAACGTCCTCGAGGAGCAGGATATAAACGGGAAGGTGCCATAAGATTATTTGCCGGTCCGATCAGAGAGTTCCCGCCAAGTCTCACGTAGGCTGGCGAAAAGCATTCAAGAACAAAAACGTGAACAATCGCTCTCCCAGATGGCGATGGGGTGTTTTCGCAGGGTAAAGACATGCAAAAGAAGGATAGCGAGACTTACAGTATTAGTTCGAGCGTATGACAAAACTGAGGATCATGTGTGCGTCGCAGTCAGTCTTTGTATCCGAGTGTGTTCGTACAGTTCATGCCACATCGACAGTCAAATCTGAATCTGGAATGTCACCGTGCCTATCTACCAGGAAGTCGGCGTTGAAGAACACAAAGTATTCCCAGATTCGGATAAATGAAACTCAGATGGTCCAAGGCCCACCAATCACAAGAATAGGGCCATGATATGGCGTTGAACCTTAGCTCCGCGACATTGTCAAGAAGCGCCGATCGAACCGGCTGGCTTGTACTCACTCACGTTCACGACGCGATGGGACTTCCACCGCCAGAAAATCCTTTCTTGGCGTCGCCACCGTCTTCCTCACCAATCTAGCTGGCACAGCATGGAATTTACAAGATATAAATAATCCAATCATTCTTCGAGCCTTTTTGACTCCAGCTCTGTAGTATGGCTTTGACATACGTCCTCTTGGCAGTCCCACCGCTGCTCGTTTTCCTTTACACCATTTCCAAACGTCCAAAGGACCTTCCTCCAGGTCCTAAAGGTCGCCTCTTTATCGGAAATGTTTCGGACCTTATGTTAGTGGGTGAGGAGAAGGCCAAGAAATGTGTGAAATGGTTTGAAGAATATGGTATGGAATGATGCATCTACTCGGTATAGTCTCCTGAGCGGGCACTACAGGCAGCATCATGCATTTGCAAGTTTTTGGGCGCCATACGATCATTTTAAACTCTGCTCAGGCAGCATCTGATCTCATGGACAAACGCGCAGCGATATACTCCCATCGACCACGCATGCCCATGAATGTCGAGCTGTGAGTGTTGATCCGGTTCGGATTAAAAATAAGTGAAATGATAGTGCTATCTCAGCGCAGACCAGGGATGGCTTCTCAGTGCTGCCTCAGGGGAGCCGCACAGGGAGCGACAGGCCATCGCTCAGCGCTACTTCGTTTCCCATACCAAGGATTGGCAGAATGTGCAAACGGAAAGCTGCCGAACATTTCTTCGTAACCTCTTCGCCACCCCGGAAGATTGGACCGCACATCTTCACTTGTATGCCCTTCTTCCTGACCCGTTTCCACGATTTGCCCATGTTTCTGCAGGAACGCTGCATCCTCTATACTACAGATATCTTATGGCTACGAAGTCGCTCGAACTGATGACGTGTTTTTGAGGGTTATTCAGAAGGCATTGAAATCTCTACCCAACGGCCCTTACCTGGTTGACATTTTCCCGCTGTGTAAGTAACATTTATGCTCGTAAGTGGAGCCATGCAAACTTCTCTTTAGTCAAGTATTATCCTAGCTGGTTGCCTGGTGGTCAGTTCCACAGGGACGCAGCTGAAGCAAAGGCGCTAAGTTTGCAAGTCCGCGATATGCCATTTAACATGGTTTGCGACGAAATGGTAAGTTTCCTTTTATGCACTCTTACGCGTATAAACATTTTTAGGCAGCGGGGAAAGCTCGCCCATCGTTTGTAGCTACACTCTTGAGCCAACTTGCACCTGGCGAAGACGTAGAGCTTTCACATGAAGCAAAATTGATTCGTGACACCGCCGCAACTATGTATGGTGCTGCCGTCGATTCGGTGGGTCGAATTCATTCTCCCTTTGTACTGAGTTGACTGGGGCAGACGGTTTCCTTCATGCACACGTTCCTGGGAGCCATGGTCTTGTACTTTGATGTGCAGCTCCGAGCCCAAGCTGAGCTGGACTCAATCTTGAGCCAGGATCAGCTGCCAACCTTCGATGATCGCCCATCACTGCCATTCATTGATGGTATCATTCTGGAGGTTTTCCGATGGAATGTGGTAACCCCGCTCGGTAAGTCATTCGTACTTGTTTTGCTCTTCAGGTCGCTTACATACCCTAGGCGTTGCCCATATGGTTACACAGGATGATGAGTACCTCGGGTACCGAATTCCAAAGGGCTCGACGGTGATGGGAAATATGTGGTACGTGGTCCTATAGTACGGTACTTGATATCAGCTGATTTTATCAGGGCAATCCTGAGGGATCCTACGGCGTTTCCGAACCCGGACAAATTTAATCCCTCAAGGTTTTTAGCGGGTACAAAAGGTAGCGCCGCAGCGCGGAAGGTAATCGAGTCCACGGTGTTCGGGTGGGGAAAGCGGTGCGCACCCCTTTCTATCGACCGCATATCACTCTGATTCAACATTCCCGCTAAAAAGTACATGTCCTGGGCGCCATGTTGGATATTCGGGACTCTTCATCCTGATTTCACACATCTTGGCCTGCTTTGAAATATGCAAGCCTGTCGACGATGCAGGGAACGAGTTCGAACCGGCGATCAAGTACGACGAGACGTCCTTCGTCCGGTATGGTTGTTTAGTTGAACGAAGGGCGTAAGCTAACCTCATCTGAATAGGCGGGCACTTCCCACTCCTTGCAGATTTAGAGTACGGCGATCAGAGAGGATTGCGACTTTGGAAATGAGGGAGTGAAATCTTCGCCGTCGGCATGGGGGGTTTGATCCGAATTGACGACTTGACTGTGGCGTTGGCGTATGTACATATTCTGTATGGCGATTAATGGGGCAGAGAGTTGGTGTGAACTGTAAAATAACATGGTTCAACAACAAGCAACGGTTAGGGTGACTTCAAATCCAACGAGGGTCCTGCGATAAGCGGATATCATATATCCCATGTACTGCGTTCGAACGAGCTTTCACTTATGCTTGGCGGGCTGGATGTGTTGAATGTGCGTACTTTAGTTCCCCACGTTACTTGAAGCTCAATAGTGAATGCCGACGAGTGTGAAGTCAATAATTAAGTACATGCCGCACTCGACAGCCTCGCCCAGGACTCGTGTTAACCTTGCCCGCATTTGACAGTTTAGGCGAGAGGTTGATCCGGCTTATATATTACGTATCAAACCGAACACTGCGAGTTGTGACGTGTGACGTTCCGCCTTTTCAGTCCTTTTTGTTTCCCAAAGCCCATCCTACCGATTTGGATGGTGTGCTCCGGAGCGACATTTGTGTGACGTTCCGCTGCACTGGAACGCGTGAAGGTCCGATATTCGATCGTGTGTGACGCCCAAAGTAGCCCTTGACTCGGGGGCATCCGATGCGTGGGAATAGGTCGTCCCCCGCTTGTTCGCTTGAGCGTTCTCACTGGTACCCATGAATAGAGCGAACCCTTTTTTCCTGGGGAGATGCATTCGATGCAACCCTTTTCCCATCAATGTGTCATTCCAGCACCCACGCGTTGTCATGAACCAATTGAAATCTGGTCCCAAGCCTATACGCCTTCCCTCTTTCTGCGGCCGATCAATGTTGCTCTGATCATCCACTCACCATGACAGTGGAATCATCGAGGTTGAAACCCCATCGAGTCCGAGCTAACAAGTTGTTGCTCCTGGTCCAAAACGATGTTAAGTTGGATGAAAGGCATAGCGCTAGTTGCGACCCAATATAGAAAAAATGGCAAACGTTGGGTCCACAGGCTTGAACGGAAGAAGGCGAGTGTTCCTATGGCAAGCGGGGCTTACTAGTAAGTTCGCATGGTATCGTGCATTTCCTTATCCTTATCTCATTCTCCGCTGATCCTATGACAGTCCGTCAATTATATGCTTTTGATGTCACGAGATTCTGTGTGGGGTACATTTGTCGTGGCCCAAAGTGCCCGTGAAATGTTGTCGACGAGACACGGCTACCCAATTTTGTTGCATCGGATGCACATCTCTCACATTCTCATGGTGAGCTATATGTGATACTGCATCCGACGACGGTGAGCGCCATATTAATTCCTTGAGTTGTGCGTGCTGCCCTTTGAGTGTACATCTCAGAATTATCGCGATTCCATCCGTTGCAGTGGCTTCACGACTAAACGGTCTTTGTCCATGGAATCAATTCTCCCGATTGAGGTCAGAAGCATCCAGCTTAACAACTACACAACTTGTATGTCCGATCGTGCCTCCCATCCAGCAGTCCCAACCTTCTTCCAGTGGTTATTCTCGTTGCCGTTGGATATGATTACGGTAAGGATATATGTTCCGCTCATTCGTGCGATGCTCAAAGTTGTCAGTCCTCACATTTCCGAAGGAGGTATTACCCTGAACTCACTCGATAACAAAAAGACTGGCTAACTGTTCGAAGATAGAACACGTTTGGGTTAGCGGGCAGTTCTCTTGGACTGGTGGTGTCTTCTAATACGGCTATAGAACAGGCCTTGGACATGGGTGTCCACCTTGTTCGTTCTCGTGCGTAGCATGGTTATTTCGATCAATAATCTTTTACTAGCTGATGCGTTTTTAATTTCTAGGCTCGTTATTTTGGGCTGTGTTTCGTCGTGTATAGCCCATTCATCCTATTGCAGCAACTGATTGACGTCTGACTTGGTTTGCTAGAATTTTCTCCCTTTGTGGGTGAAGTACCATTATCCTGATGTTCGTGGCCTGACCTGGTCCAATCAAAGTGGGAAGTTCTTTCCTTCCCGGTCCATCTAAGGTAATTAACACAAGAACGAGGTGTTTTAGCAATAATATAACTATCTATAGACGTACGTGTTCCAGCTTCATTTCATACGACTTTATCCAAGTGATTGAGTACCCTCGAACAGTTGTGAGTAACCTCGTTTAACGTTTTTCAATGACCATGTATTGACTCTCATAAGGTGAAATACTCAATGTCTTTGGCACATGGAGTGTCTTTATTTTTATGAGTGCTGCAGATTGTGAGATAACATTGTTAACTTACCAGCGTGATATCCACTTATTGGATTATGCAGTGTTGATGATCCTCCGGGTGTGGGCACTATACGGCCGATCGAGGTTCATCCTTGGTACACTTTTCACGTTTTATGCCATCGAAATCGTCCTGTTTCTTGTTTCGTGTGTCATTTTTAGCATTCAGGCTCAGCCCACAGGTGTGTGGTGTATACCCATACAATGTGCTCAAGATGTGACAAAACTGTGCTTCAAACATATATGTAGTTATAGTCCAAGTGCTCGATTTCACGTTCTGTTTGCCACTATACGGTTCATCCGTTTGGCCTGAAGCTGTGGACAGTGTTCAGGTTGCTCTCGGCGGATTGATGTGCTTGCTTGTAGCGATCAAGTTTACCAGGCAGTCAATCCAGATGTACAGAGCATCCAGACGATTTCAACCAGGCCGCTATGCTAGCCTTTTCGCAAGGGAAGGCATATTTTACTTTCTTGCGTACGACATCTCGCCCTCTCACGTCGCTAAGCTGACGGATCGTCGACAGCATTCTGACATATGCGATCGCTAACGTGGTGGTGTACGAGGAAAATGTGGTCGGATGGCCGATCATATTGCTAGGGGCAATTCAATATGTACCAGCGCTGACGCTCGTCCCCAGGTTTGTCTTGAGCTTACGGGGGGTTTATGCACGGGACTTTCAATGCAGCCGTGATGGCGTCATTGACACAGCGTTTGGCATATCGTCGATATCTCGTCGGGTCACGGACGCGACCACAATGAGGTTTGCAGATAGCGGACCAGAGCAGAGCGAAGGAATAGTGATGGAAGAGCCTCGCGCCGGGAGTCGTGGTATCGACAGCGCTGGTAATGAAACACTGTAGTTAAATCCTATGTATTCGTTGTGGCGAGGTGCCGTTCCACTGTCAGCTACTCGAGTCTGAACAGGAAGCTAGGCGGCGTGCGACTCATCACAATAGACTGCTGTAAATCGGCTTTGTCGATGGAGCATGCTACGCGATCAGCAACTGGTTAACTTTGCGTGATAATGCAGTTTCACGACGGATCGGGCCTGTAACCAATCCAAGTCTGCAAACAAATCCACTACTTGGCCCACGCACACAGACAGGTTTTTACACCGCCAGTTCATCATTTCTTGCACAAAGATGAAGCTCTCCAAAGTTCCCATCTCGCGTTAACAGGTCGTCGCTTTTTCAAGTCGCGGAACCGGGGTAGTCTTGAGGACAAAGGCGTACTCAAATGTACGCATCATCCGAAGACATTACACATCAAAGGTCAGAACTTATATTTGTGCTAAATTTTATGGAATTGAAACCAGTTTTATAATTGATGAACAGTTGACTCGCCTCGACTCTGCCGCCTCAACGATATCATCCAAGATCCAGTCCGACTTTTTGGTATAATTTCGTCACCATGCTACAATTGGTGGCACAGTCAGTGGACTCACCATGTATGCGTGCTCTTGCGGAGAGGAAATGTACCAAATATATGCTTGATATCGCTGGTTATATTGGATGGATGTAGGGTTGCACTGCATGATGTATTGAATAAGGCATTAATTGGATGTGATTCAGAGCTTGGAGTAAGGCGCTAATCGACGAACTTCATAACATCATGGCCTCGGTTAGGTTCTCCGGTGGACGTACAAAATATTCAAGTTCTAATGGCGGCGTTGACAGGGTTCCGCTCGGGTCGCAAACATTGTGGCGTTCGGCGAAATCCGTAGATGCGCTAGCGGGACAGCCACACACGTGCGACCTCAGTGAGCCATCCCAAACCGTGACCATGCTTTCGTCCAAGCTTACAAAACTCCAGCGAAGTGAGCGGTGTACCACGTATTCATTGTTGATGTCTATCACTGCGATCTTTTAGTATGTTCTCCTTCAGGCAAGGGCCCAGTCTAAGTGCCTCGTGCTCCTTGCCGGGTGCCAAGTGTGGGTCCCGGTGCAATCGCGGCTCTGGCAGTGTAGTGATCCCCGGGAAATCTCGTCAAGTAAGGCCGGCTCGGAGTTGTACTTGTAATTCCCATTACATATAGGTCCGCCTGCGGCCCGCGGACAAAGTATGGATACCGAGGCTTTCAGGTATTACCATTCATCTTTAACCTGTGCATCTCGATGATCAGATTTTTGGTAGTTCAGTAGAGATTCCTGACGCCTTTGAGATTCTGAACTCAGAACTATTGCGTACAGGAACCCCTCGTTCTAGCTCAGTTTCCTCCATTTGAACTTACCTGCGGTTTCTCATTGACCATCACCAAAAGAAAAAGAGCTGTGAAAACCTCAGGCGGCTTTCGTCTTCGCATTTCGCAATGCCATGGCTCGGGTGGTTCCCATGGCAACAAAGATGCACCGACACAAGTGAAACATGATGAAAATGGGACGGGCAGTGATGTGCGATTCTCCAGGATAAGCATGGTTGGCACCAAGTGGGGAGTGACGTACACAACGGCAGATACGGAGGCGATCACCCCATAGGGCTGCGCACTACAGCTATGGATAAATACAGGGGCTGTGCTGGTACAAATGAAATGTGCCAGCGTAAACCGCGGATCATTTTATAATGGTGTGTATGCTGCGGCCCGTGTTACTGCTGAACCCTTGAAGCTTTAGGCTCTTCGACCTCGCCAGCTTGACGATTTGTAGTATTGTTGCCACACTCGATGTCGTGCAAGCTATCTCGAAATACGCTTAACGTGCCTCAAAGGTACAATCATATATTCCATATCAGGAGTTTTGCCAGTGCCAGGCTATGCCAAGGTACTAAAGCCGCATTAACATCTCTATTCATCTCGGATCACTACAAGCTAGGTAACCGTCATCTAAACTCTATGCCGGTCTCAAGCTTTCCTTATAATGATATGTGCCATTTTCAGTGGCCCGTCCATGACATATCGCTACTTGAACCCTCGAGTCGTCAATTTTCGTGGTGTTGCACACTGTCTAGAACCGTCAAGTTGGTGTTATGTCTTCCTCTGAACAACAGGCTATCACAAAGATTCAGCTCAATGACTATGTGACTCGTATGCTCGCCTGCCTCTTGTTTATCCAGGTAGCTTATTGTTCGTCACAGTTGCCACTCTCACTGCCATAGTATACGATTACAGCAAGTACTTCCGGATTATCCCTTTCTGCCACACTGATGTCCATTTTATCAGTTCTTATGTTCCCAGACGAGGTACTGCTTCGCGTTCATCATGTGCACTATACGTATTGACTCGGAATTTCCCGGACTGCTTTCCAGGTTGAATATATTTGGGTATGTGCATACTTGTTCTTAGTCGAACTTCCCTTCTAATATAGTTACAGGGCAAGCGCTGGACACGGGTGTCTACGTTGTTTGTGATCGTCGGTGTTCTGGGTACTTTCACAGTGCTGCGAAAAGCTTACCACCCTTCACTTCAAGGTTCGTTATCTTGGACTGTTTTGTATCATGTATGTATATGCAAGCCACAATCTAGGCATTAATCACTGACTAGTTCTGTAGAAATCTTTCCCTTAGTGTGTATAAAGCTTTAAATTCTTCGTTGTGAAGCTCACTGCATTTGAAGTGGAGAGCTCATTTCTCCCTGATCCACAAAAAGTGGGTTCTAATCGTATCACCATTGGTACTCGTTATCAATGAGTCCACCTGACCTGGTTTTTGTAGGCGTACGTCACCTTCACACTACTTCTTGCAGCATTGAATGTCACCACCTAAAATTGTTTGCATTCAAATAGTTGTGAGTATATTGGCTTGATGGATATAGTATCTCGACGAAGGAACTTATTTGAAGGCAACGCATTTTATATTATCGGTGGATGGGCTTTATGGATCTTCATATGTGCAGCAGACTGTGAGTACTTCATGTTCACCTTCAACCGGAAGAATTACGTTGGTGGATGCAGTGGCCATGGTCCTCCGTGTGTGGGCATTGTACAATCGATCAAAGATTATTCTTGGCGCTCTCCTTGCACTTTACATCATGGAGGTAATCATGTTTCTGCTTGAATGTATTTTTACCAGCATTCAGAGGAGAGCTGTAGGTAGGCGTCCCTGGTTGCATTGAGTGCTGATTACCAAACAAATGTTCCTCAATCGTTCAGTGATCACTCTTTCGCCCGGTTTTTCGATCTGTATGGCAGAGTTCGGTTCTCCCATATGGCTTGAAATCGTGGTCTCATTTGAAGTTGCTCTGGGTGCATTCATGGTTCTGCTCGTTGCCGTACAATTTTTCAGAGAGTCGTTTCGGAAAAAGCGGGCACAGCAATTTCAACTGGTCCGTTATCTGAACCTCATCACAAAAGAGGGCATATTATATTTTTTAGCGTATGTGATTTACGTCTCTGCATATCTAAAGTTGACGGCCGATTATTCTATGCAGTATCCTTGCAGCAGCGATCATTGATGCACTGTATGCTCTGGCAAACATTCCGCTAGATGGATGGTGGACGCTTCTGGGGACAGTACAAGCCATACCTCTGTTTGTATTTGTCCCCCGATTTATCTTGAGCCTGCGGAAGCTGTATGCGCCCGAGCATCAGCGCACACGTGAAAGCGAAATCGATACTGCATTTGGTTTGGCGTCGGCATCGAGCCATAACACTGCCCGGACCACGCTATTGTTTGCGGAAGTTAGGCAAGACGAGGAGAGAGAACAGGGCGATGAAATATCGATGGAGATTCGCAGTGGAGCACGAGAGATACGACCGTGTAATCACCAGATTCTTTGATGCTACATATTATCTATCAATACGGAAGGTAATAGATATGAATCCGGAATAACTTTGGTTCGTAGGATTTTGCGGGGACAATGTTTTGTTTACACGATTTTCAGATAGCATATCTCTTTCCGGACGGACTTTCAACATCATTCATTTTTGTCCTCCCGAGTGCTGGGGAACCGTCGCTTCATAGAATACTGAACACTGCCCGCGTTTGCCAGTGTGCTGTTGTTTAGTGACCCGCGATTATCGCGGCTTAGAAGTGACCAGGTAGCCTGCATTCCCCGCAAGACGTGAGAAAATTCTAACGCAGGCGTCGAACTATCACGTGCACCGAACAATCCGCAACCCCCTCAGATCGGAAGGGAACGAAATTTACCAGACCGTCTACCGAGGGTCTACCTCTCCACGCGGCAGTCTCATAGCAGGCTGGTCGCCAGACTATCTGATTGCCGTCTTAAAGAAGACGTGCATTTCCATTGATATGCTTTACTTCAGCACTTCTTTTGGAGGTCACCAGTCTAGAAGAGGCATGGAATTAAGCATGGAGTTATCTACATGCACTACTCCCGGAACCGTCTCGGGTCCCTTACGTTATCCCCTTCCATCAACCTAGCAATCTGCCTCGCTGTTTTTTCCCGATATTTCATTGCAGTTCATAAATCTCGGTCATGGCGTCTACGAGTTCCCTGCAACTCGCCGTCACCAGCGTGCCCACGAACAATTACGCCACTCGTACGCCTTCGACCTTGGTGCCTGCGATCCGTTGGTCTCACATTTCTCTTCAGTCGCGTTTCTCACAGTTATCGGGTACGATCAGTAAGTCATCTGTGTCTGGGTCATTTCGCAGAAGCTCAGCATGGGCAGTCCTTACATTTCCAAAGGAGGTGGTATTCATGTTTGAGAGTTTGTTGGCTAGCTGATGCTTTTTTTCAGATGGAGTACATTTGGGTGAGGAAACGCCCCTCATCGGTTTCTTGTTTATCCTGACATAGCCGTAGAACCGACAGTGGACGCCAGTATCTACCTTATTTGTTCTTGCATGTGTCCCGATCATCCTTGTGAAATTGACGCTAACACTGACTTTGCCACCTTCAGGCTCGATATTTGGGTCCTGGTGGTATCGTGTGCGTCTAAACTGATGCCACGCTTTGCATATTGGTTGATTTATGCTTGACTGATGATGCGACAGACTATTTACCCTTGGTCAGTCCAAGGCTTGTCGTTCCAAATTGTTGTTTTGAACTAATCTTTCTCCGGACTCGAGTGGGGACATCTTTCGTGCCTGGCCCCAAAAAGGCGAACGGATGGTTTTGCTAATCAAATACACTAAACCTCGGCTGATGACCGCTGGTAGACAAAGACTCAAAGGTGGTACATTGCTCATGATTGCTGCGTGGATGGTATCCATTTTCGTTGCTGCCACTGAACGCGATACCCTGCCTTCTCTTTCGGCGAAGTGAATCGCACTGATGTATGTATGACGATCCTGGGCGCCTGGGTACTGTGCAATCGATCGGGGTTCATCCTTGCACCCTCCTTGCGTTGTATACCATCGAAGTTGTTGCATCTCTAGTATATGATGTTCTTCTGAGCATTCATGTCACTTCTTTGGGTATGTCGTTTGTGCATTCGCGATATGCTTGATATGTAACAGAACACTTACGGTCTCGCTATCATATAGCGGCTACTACTTCAATGCTCGAATACTCGTTCTGTATATGGCAGTTTAATCTCTCCACTTGGGCTATAGGGACAGCAGCCATCCGCTCACTCTTGGTACATTGATGTGTCGCTTGAGATGTACAAGGGACGCGACAACTCCAGCTCAACCGTTACATCAACTATCTTGTTAGGGAAGGCATCTTATATTACTTTCTGTGCGTCCCTTCATCATCTGTTTAGGTTGTCACATGACTAGCCGTGACGAATGGTCGTAAACAGCGCTATAACGACTTCACTCGTCAATTTGATGGACCTGAGTTTCAAGGAGAACCTGGAGAACCAGGGATGGCGGACAATTCTGCGGATTATCAATCGCACGTCTGTGCTCATACTCGGTTCATGCTGGGGTTGCGGAAACTTTATGCGAATGATTTACAAGGGAGACAGGGGAGCCACATTGACACAGCGTTTGGTTTGACATCATCGCGCGATCGGAGTACCGACATGATGGCGTTTGCGGACATTGAATAGGATGAGAATGGGTGGCAGGGGGGAATACCTATGGAGAGGGTCCGCACAGCTAATGACGGCCGATTGACTCTGCTCTTTTTCTGCGATCTTTCAATCAACGGCTGGAAAACCTGCGCATCTTTTCGTGATATTTGGGTGATGAATTTGAATAAAAATGTGCTACCTACGTATCTGTCGGAGTGTCCCTCGAGGGTTCTCATACCGGACTAAACGTAATTGATGTCCACGAACTGCTCGCCGGAGGCACAAGCCACATAATTGTATCAATTTTATGGCTAGTTGATCCTGCTAGGGTAGGAAGCGCATGGTCTGGGAAATCGGGACTGGACGGGGTGGCTCGCTGCTGATGCAGGTGTGGCATCCATCCAGCGCGACTCCAAATAGGAAAACGTTCCATGAGGGGCTCTGTGAATTGCCTCCCAATGGTAATATTTATGTTCCACGAATTTGCATGCCACGAACTTGGTCAGCTGGATTGGGGTGGGAGCGCCTCTTATGTGATTGGCGCTGGTGAGCACAGCCCGCTTGGGCTCGGGTCCCTAGACAAATCACATGAGTCGTGTACAACGCCAGTTTACCTGAGGCTGATAAAATAAATTTGCACGGCACAGCAAGTACACTGTCATTGTAAGCTGGAAA
>JBBPUI010000650.1:0-14166 GCA_038094615.1 Heimioporus aff. retisporus
CATCATCACTCCCTTAGCTAGTTCATCTAGGTCTGAAACCCTCATCTCTTGATCTTTTGACTTGTGCAGGTGATCCTACCAGTTTTCACTTGTCCCTACCTGGACCAAGTGTAACATCTTCTGACAGATATTTGGCTTTGTGGTTACAACCACATCTACTTTCCAATGCTGTACTACCCACAAAAGTTGAACACACAGACCAACAACTTTCAAGAGATGGAAGTTAGATGTAATATAGCACAATAAGATGACAACATATTGCAAAGAGGTAAGCATTGCTATGTCTGAGACAACCATGGTAAGACTTTGACAACTCAAAGCTGGAGGAGATGAATGATTTGAGTTGAGGATGATTGGATGTCAAAGATAATTTCTTCTCTTGAGCCAAGAATATTTCATACAATGGGAAGGCTTTGCTGAGTAGTGGTGTGCTATCCCCACACATGCTCCATTGAGCATGGGAAGGGAACTATGAACTAGTATTATATATTATATCAATGAGGTAAATTACTTGTATCTCTAAAACCACTTCCATAACTTGTAAAATATCCCATCCAAAAGGTGCTAACTTGTAGTCCAAAATATTGTGGTTACAAAGGGCATTGAAGAAGCAAGTAATACCCTATAACACTGATGACCTCATACATGTTCATGAATCCAAAAAGCCTTGAATACTTATTTGTTGATGTGTGTATAAGCAGTTTATCATATAGTACATCAAATCCCAATGTGTCTTGAAATCATGAAGTAATTGGACCATGGGCAGCATGACAATGCCTCCCTTGCCATCAATAAACTACTCCTGCTTGTTTCCTGAAATGAGTCTTTGTTTAAAGTTTGAAGGGTGCTGACCAGATGAATGAATGGTGTGAACAATGTTTCTCTCTTGGTCAATTGGATCATCATAAACCATTTCAGCATATAAACCACTGTGAATTGCTTCTCCTGCTAAATTCTTCCATGATTGTGGATACTAGTTGAAGTCAGCTTGCATGTACTTGTCAAGCATGTGTTGAATGCAAACATTGTAGATGTGAGGCAAACAATGAATGTGGCAGTCAATAGGATCAAAAGAAACCTCTCATTCTTTAAGCAGAATTTCAGAAAGTACAGTCATAGCAGTATCATTGTTAAAAGTGTTGTCCATTGTAAAGTGATCAATCTAAGGATGACAGTGAAATCAGTCACAAATAACTGCCTGTGATGAAGTGATAATGTAGCACATACCTTGTCAAGAGGTATCCTAGCCCAGTTAATTAGATGTAGCACACTTTGACAATCACAGTCTCCAAATGATTTTCCAGAATATAGTGGAATGTGATAAAAGTGGACTTGAAAGTTAGCTGGCATGCTCCAATTTCTGCATCTTGATCAATCCAGTGGGCCATCAGGGTAAGATATGGATTAAGACTGTCACTTGACCAGATATCAGTTGTGAATGAAATTTCTCTCATGGTCACCTATTAAAAGGATGAAAGACAGTAGTATGATCAAAACACAGAAACTTACTGAAAGTTCAGCCTTCAGTGCAGCAAACATCACCCCAAAGTTGTCAGATGAGCCCATATATTTTCATGTGATGAGAGATATTGGAATCCACAACATCTCAAGGACAGTAGTAGAGCACAAGCTGATAGAACTCTGAGATTTGATCTTGTTAACTGCCTAAAGATGATCATCATGGGTTAAATAAAAACTAAGAATGAACAAGGTATACAGACCAAGTCACCTGCAATAAAATAACAGACAATATAGTCATTGAGTCCATTCATTGAGAATGGGGAGAGATCAGCACCAAATCCTTGTTTTCATGATGGAATTACACCCATGGGTAGGCAATCAGATGAATTTGGAGGAGGAGGGGGAGACAAGTTATCCACCTTGATACCAGGCTGGGTGCAAATATGCTTGAGGGACTTGAAGGTGTAGCTAGATATGAATGCATTATTTATAAGTTTAGTGTTGATATGTCATTCATACCTCTTGGCCTATTCTAAATAAAAGAGTATATGCCTAGCCTCAATATGATAATGGAGGGTAGTGTTGGATGTTTTGGGGCTAAAATGATATTGAACATTGTAGGAGTCCTCCTTTACTGTTAGCTCAGCTGTGATCAATCTACCACCAATGCATGAGTGAATTGACAGCTTACCATGGATACTAGACTTACTTGCATGGGTTGCAGATAGCATTTTTTTTTTCCTTTCATAGGAAGAATTCAATATCAAGTGTTTTGTGAAAGGAGATAGAGAATATGAACCTGTTAGTAGCTAGGGGATTAGTAATGGGCAGATCCAATTGATTTCAAATGGACTTTTTTGCTGGTACCATAGTGGTGCAATGGCAGTCAGATTGGTCTGCTGCAGTCCCCAATTCCAATTAGTCCTCCAAAGTGACAGAATGATTGTGGATATCAAATAATTCACTGTTATCTTGAAAACTTTTGCAGGTGGGTGACAAGTCCTGCACATTCTTGAACCAGCTACTAAAACAAAGTCTGGAATAGACCTGGGCTCCACCATGGAAGTGGGATTGAAACCACCATTGGATCTTGGGCCACTCTGGCCACAGTGGTGATATTGAGCCTGAGCTTGCATGGAAGGAAATCAAGCAAACAAGTTCTATAAAATGACAGCTACTCAAAAGATCACCAACATTGAAGAAGAAGAAAAAAAGCTCAGCTTTTTTAATGCATGAGGATATGATGACATAACTTGAAAATGAGGGTGGTGAAGTCATGTTGACCTGCTAGCTATGTAAAATAATACTATGAGTCACAGTTTATGTAGTGCATGCAAGTTACTGACATACTGCTCTTACATGCTATGAAAAGCTAATGGCAAAAATGGCATGAAAAGTAACTAGTGACTTATGTATGAATCAGTTGCCTCATTCTGAACATTAATAGTGGCTGGGTTTCTGGCATATTTAATCAATTTTGCTTACTTTTTCAGCTGTACTAACCAGCAATTTTCAAAGAATACTACATATGTACATACATCCCAAATCAATGTAGCAAAACAGATGTACTGTAAGCATGGCATAGGGAGTAATATGTACAACACAACTTTTGTTGAGTAATAGTCTTGTGAACCATATCACATTCATTGTTGCTAGTGTCAGTGACCATCACATCCACAAACTGTTTGAGGAGCATGGCCATTTGTTCATTGTGTGTTTTTACCACCACTCAACAGCTCCTGGCACAGGTGACAGGTGGGGACCAAGGGGCTAATTGCAAGAAGAGGAAGGCTTGAGAGGTGACCAGAGAACAAAGGCAGGATTGAAGGTGGACATGGTCACCCATATTGATGTCACCAATAGAACATTTGGTACCTCTAAAAGTATCTGTATACCAAGCTTGAAATTTCTCATGCAGAGTATGTTTGGCAGTGTTTGCAATACTTATCTGGCACCATTGCCAGTTAAAGTCCTACAGAACCTCTGCTGCCTCAAGGGTATTATTACACCTGTCTCTTTTCCTGCCCTTTCAGCTTCCTTCAGCTTTCTTCTGCCTTCCTCCACCTTCCTCTGCTTTGTCCCCTGGCTTGAACTCCTCCTCCACCTTGTCTGACAGCAGACATCCATGCTACATGCATGCAATGCTCCAGAGTGGCCTCAATGGCCTTGCCCAGTCAGTGTCACATGCAGTGGGCAAGCAACCCTCACAATTGGATCCCACCATTCCCCCACTGATTGCAACACCTCCTCCTTGCCCTCTGCAGTCCCATGTAGACATCAGGTGGACATCACACTGATGATTATGGATATCATACCCTACAACTGGATATCATACATAAATACATGCACCACATGTACATACATTGGTAGTAGTATTTACATAAACAGCTTTGGTGACTCCAGAGAACTCTTCAGTCGAGTTCTCTTGGAGTTTCCACACTATACAGTAAGGACCTAAGATTGAGCAGACTATGCCCCACACCCACATTTCCATTTTTATGCTATCCTGACCCCTCACCTTCCATGTTATCATCTTTGCCTGGGTTTATTTGGCAAATCTTGTGTTACTTCCTCCACCTTCTGCCATGGACTGCCAGACTCCACATCCAGACTTCTGCCTGCATTCCTTTGCACCTGCATCATGCATGCATGGGTGTTTCATCAAAATTTGACTTCACCTTTGCTGCTAACAAGTGGCAAGCTTATGACAACTAAGAGCTACAGTCAACTCCCTCATAACCCATACCATCTCAGAGTTTCCATTGTTGCATGACTCATACATTAAATGGTGGTAATTTTGTGGATTATGAGGGTGTATGGGTTATTGGCAAGGCTGGTGCATCTTGACAGGTATGGGTTATGAGGGAGTCAACTGTATTCCTCACACAACAAGGTACTTGACTAAGCTAGAGCCAGAGCTTGGGGCTGAGCAGCTAACTGCATTCATAACAAGGGTCTACAGGCACAATGCAATCCAAGTTACTGACAACACCAATACAAAGGACTTCCTCTGTGCTCTTTTCCCAGAAATCACATAGCATCCATGTGAAGTCTGCTGGACACAACCAGCCACTGATAACACCATCCACCTATCCTACCTTTAGAGCACCCAATACCTCTGATCTCTATGACATTACCCCTATCACCCCCTTAGTCTCACAATGTTATTTGCCAGCATCTCCTAACAGGACTGGAATGATGCAATGCAACACATCAAGCATGTGACAGAGCACATAGCCATGCTGGAGGGGCAGCAGAAGGAGCTGCAGGAGGCTTTGGACAGGACCAAAATCAAGTTGGCTGACATCAAGAATAATGCCACAGTGGCAGACACTCAAACCTACAATATGCTGGAGCTCCTGAACTGGAGCAGAATAGGAAGTGCAGGTGGAGCAGCTGGATCCACCCCCTCTGCTCGAGTAGGGGTGTTCTTGGACCCTGATATGTATGATGAAAGTGTGGCTAAGTTCAAAGAGTGGTGGATAAAGACAAAGGTGTGAATTGACTATAACCCCTATCAATTCATGACCAAGGACACCAGAGGGCAGGAGGTGCCCAATGGCAAGACTTACACCTACACTGTCCTTGCCTGGCTCAAGGACATCAAAAGAGGCCACTACATGGAAATGAAGCTGGCCAAACTGGCCAAGGGAACTAGTGGCCTTATGTCTTGGACCTTCCTACAGTTAGAAATTGAAGGGGTCTTCTGATCCCAGCTGTAGCAAGATTGGGCACAGGACCAGCTCCTCAAGTGCAAGCAGGGCAAGCAGAGCATGGTAACTTTCCTCATAGAATGGATGAAACTATACCACTAATCAGTGCTTGACAATGTTTCTGGCATATACTTCCTGGAGAGGTCCATCCAGCCAGAAATTCAACTAGAAGTATTCAAGGGCCAATGTAAAAAGACAGTTGACAAGACCCTGGCACAGGTCTGGGAGATTGGGTTCTACCTGGAATTGTACACCCACTTCTGGGGAACTCTGACAAGGATACCCTGAAGTGGACCTGCACACCAGACACAGGAGAGGTCAATGCCACCACCATGGAAAGGAGCAGCAGGTGTTACCATTGTGGAAAGAAAGGGCACCAAGCACAGAGTTGCCCAAAGCCAAAGAACAAATACCCAAAGTGTCTTTTCCTGGGCAGCAGACACCATGACATTTGCTCAAAGAAAAAGTCTGTCTGCACCACAACAATCCAAACCCCATAGATGCAGAACAACCCAATGGCTGCCATCCACAGCATGATGTTTGACAAGACAAGGGCTTACTTTTGGGATATGAAGGAAATGCATGATTTGATCTGCTTGCCACATGACCTTGAAGGATGAGGCTCAGACACAAGCTCTGAGAGTGACACATGATGCAGTTGCTTGGATCCAATAGTGGCTTGATCGCAAATTGAGCAATCCAAGGTCTGCTTCTGGATAGTAAACTTACTTGTGTCCACCACCAGCTTGTGTGCAATAAGATTTGTGAAGAAAAAAAAAACATCATCACTTCCAGAATTAGGGAGGACAAGAGTGTGTGCTGTGGCCTGAGGTATGGTCAACTCAGTGGACTGGCTTAGAGCCACTTATCAATGGTGGTGGTAGTACCACTGGAAAACAAGCCCAAAGCTTGAGGAGCAGGACCAGGCTGTTCTGTGGCTATAATAGTTTCTATTATCTGAACATCAAACTCATCAGATTCAGAGTCTGTAGTAGATATATAATTCCAACACTGTCATGACTGATCAAGCTGGAGCTTTGCCCTTACTAGGTGGCCTGCTCAAGATGTCTGCCTTGTTGAGGTCCACATCCTCTAAGGCACTGGCAGCATCCAGGTCAGCAATACCACTCAATGCTCTGGCAATAGCACAGTCCCAATTAGTATATACAGATTTTGAAATCACAATATGGGGTGCTAAGACAACCAACAGCAATTGAAGTTAGTTAAGCATGAAGGACCATGAATTCAACACAGTGGTACAAACCTACAATCACAAAAAAGGAGGAGAACTTCTGTCCTGTGGGCCCTTTTGCATCATCAAGCTCTTTGCCAGTAATTATTGCATGCCTAAGACAGAAATATCTCTTCCATTCTGAGCTCAAAAGAACCTAGTGAAAGAAACCTTTGTCAGGTTGACCAAAATGGATATCTAATCACTGAAATGGCTTTGGGAGCAGGTGGCAAAGCTATAAATCAATGTCTGTCACAGTCCATGAGATAAGAAACTCAATTGGTTGTTCATCATGCTTACTGATGAGCATGCCATAGTTATGAAACTCTTCAAGTTTAGCCTTCCCTAGTTTCCTGGAATCCTTAAGTTCTTCATCCTAGATGCATAGTTATTTAGACTGAAATTCATGTATGAAGAGTATACTAACACTTACTTCATCAAGACCATGTGGTGTTATGAACAACATCCCAATCTTTACTATACATTTGGTATGTGAACTACTAGCAGTAGTGCAGATGCCAACAGCATTTACATGTGTAAATCCACAAGTCAAAGTTTTGGATTTTGCTGCACAAGGAGGCATCTTGTGGAGGTCAGCAACAGTTTCATGGAAACAGGTTCAAGTTGGGTGATAGTTGCTCTACTGGGAGGTTGAGAGCATAAACGAGTGTACTTATCAAGTATATCTTGGATGAGGGTATTCTCTGAGGGAGGTGGGCACAAGGCAGCATGTTGCTGGATGGATTTGAGATCACTGACATCACAGAAATTACCAGAAGGAGTGCCAGTGGAATGGTGGTGTTGCTTTTGCTGGCATGCCATGCACTGGATCCTTTTCAACCACCCCCTGTGATGAATTGAGCACAAGCTAGAGGCATGGTAGACAGGATGTATTAGGGGAAGGAAAGGAGCCATGACCAATGTAAAAAAATTGTGATCATAATTTTATACTACAGCTTGTCATATTCAATCAAGCAAATGCATGACATGATATCCAAGCTGTTGGCCCACAAGACTGCACATGGCCACCATATAACAAACGGCATATCCACCTCATATTCTCTTTTACTATGACCAATGGAAATTACTTTGCACTTAGGATACCAGCCTTCCACCTATTCTTCCTTGGCTACTCCATAACCAGTTAGAATGTGACCTTCATCACATGCTTGTTGAAAGGCAAGATTGAAGGCTTGATATGCCTCAATTGACTGGAAGGGATTGGCTGTCAAAGGCATACTGGTGAAAGCATTCCAAATGTGCCTATAGTAGTAGGTTACTCTAGGCTAGTGACTTGAAGCTAATGAATACAAATTGTATCTCTGCTGGTCAGCTCTGATCTCTGCATCAGTGGCCTCCAAGTTATGCTGATGGTGATTATGGCATTCAACATACTTGCCATACTGAATTTGAGATAGGAACCACATGTCCTTTTGGAAAAATTAACTTAAAATTAGGGTTTAGAGTGTATGTGAAGATATTACATACCAATAGTGAGCAATTATGTCCTTGCTTTAAGATTGGATGGTGATTTCAGTCATTTGAAAACTACACACAATCAACATGGAGCTAGTCAAGAAATAGAAAATGTAATAGCCAGAGATGGTGTGGGTTAGCAGGATCTAGCATATAAAGATACTCCAAATGAGTAAAGAATGCTCACCAACAATGTGCAAATTGTGTGCCAAGATCAACCCAGAGACATTTGGTTCATGAATTTCTTGTAGATCAAACCCATAAAAATAATGACCAGTTATAACCATGGTGTTCAATCATCCATTTTGCAATTTCAATATTCCCTGTCACAATCACTGTGCATCCACCATGGTGTTCCATATGCTTAAACTGCACATAGAAAAAGGTTAAGTACTGTTCATGTGTGATTGTTGGTGCTTGCTTGTAATGCAATAATCTAGTGAAATGAGATAAATATTTGTTACTTAGTAAAATGGCACAAATTTTTTTATTGTTTGACAATAACCATCTATTGTCCCATGAATGATAATGCCCCATCATATGAGTTTGTGATGGCCATTAATATGCCACACATAATTTGAGTGCAGTGCTTTATACACACAATGCTGGACCACCATTTGATGGCAAATGAGATGGCCAAGTGGATCAACCTATTGCAATGACATCTGAACATGTTCTCATTGAATGTTTAATCTACAAGACTTCAAAGATGCAAGCACAAACTGAAGACCTGCATTAGATCATTCAAGTTTGTAGTTGTGCACAAGAACATCTATTTCTAATTCAGTTATTTCCAAAAACTGCTTGGGGAGCCCATGGATCTGAAGGTAACAATGTAAGGTATTATGATGTATACCAAGTGCTCATGCAATTGTTTGCAGCAACAAGCAATGGGTAGATGCAATGGCATTTTTAAGCCACTCTTGATCATATTCAAATGGGAGACATCTGGGGCCATGGTCATCTCTGGGAAGATGGTGTACAGGTATGATCTGAACAATTTCCTCTGCTGTGTCACTATTCCTAAGTCATATTGAGTGAACAATTTCATGGAAGATACTCACCACTTGGCTGCACCAAGTGCAGCATCTGAAAGTGCACAGAGAAGCTGTCCCAGCTTATGTACACCTTCCTCAGCCCAGTTTGTATCTTCCATCTCTGTTTGCAACCCATGAAACAGTGGAATCATCTGAAAGTGTATGTGATCAGCATGGATATGAAGGTGCAGTGGGTCATCACTATCCTCTTGATGTAAAACTTCCAGGGCATGCCAACAAGATTGTTGAATAATCCCATGAGCTTGAAGAATATTAGCTTGCTAGGAGTCCCTGGCTGGGAGATCAGGGAAGTTTTGAGGATGCCACATGGATTGGTTGATGTGAAAGAAATTGAAGTGGTGTGAGCATTTGCAAGGTCGTTGATTACATGCTCACCAATCTTGGCTGTCAAAGTGTCTTTAATCTTCAATTTTCAATCCTAACATCTGAATCCATATCCTATTTATCCTCCTCAGCCCAGATGCCATTTATCCACCTGTCTCTCTACCCAGGCCCTTAGAATTTCTTTCTTGGGTCTCAATTTTCCCTTTGCTCATACAAGTGTAACTGAAAATTATCAATTGACAAAGGCTGTCATGCCAGCTCTTCCTCACAAGTGGCGCCCCATCTTCTACTATGTAGATGGGACAGTTACCTTTCTTGTACATTTTCACTTTTTGTATCACATTGATAGAATGTAAATTGAGCAAATGAGCCTCTAGGTCCCTGAACCTATATGTGAGACACTGTACAAGTTGTATCCCAGTCATCTTGTAGCACAGTCACCAATATTCTATGCAATGTTGTCCCTACCTCAGGGCAGAAATTGGGAGAACATAAAAGGCCAGTCTAACAACAATCCTATTATTCTGCATGAGATCATCCAACAAGAATTTGACCATCTGCTTTGCTATCTACATGGCTGGTAAATCTCAATGTTTTGTACTATGGAATCATGAGAACAGTATTTAAAATGATTTGGATGTGTGTATGGCAGTTGGATGGTAGTGACTCAGAGCAAGAATGTCAGGAGTTCCTCATTTCCATCCTCAAGCTCTTAGACTTCTATCAAATCAATACTGGCTTTCAGTTTGCTGTTTCTGAGCTTAAGTGCACCTTGCCCATACCATTCAAGCCATTATTGAAGTTACAGCTTGGATGGCAGCACCAGATCCATAAGTGGGTTGAACCTGCCTTCCATGTGATAATGGAATGACCAGTGTCATCCATCACCTGTCTCAAGGCCTACCAGATGGAATAGAATTTTTTTGAATCCTTGCAACAACAAAAGTGGAAATAGAAACACATTACCATGCCCTTGCTTACACAGAACCAGCTTTAGACCAGTTGGACACCCTCTGTAAAGCCCCACAAGCTTGTGCAGCAGTATGGAAAGATGAGTTGTGGAATGGTGTTGCCCACCACCTTGTCCATCCTGAAACCCCTTGCTGAAGCCAGAACAGTATTATTGCCCTCTTGGAAGGAATGGACTTTGACAGTGGTATCTGTTCCACTGGTAAAGCCAGTGTCATACTGAAGTTGATGGACTCACCTGCACTTCAATATGAGGAAGCACAGGAAGATATCACCACTGTACTTGTCATGGATTACCAGCTGAATGCATAAATAGGCTTGTAGGGTACAATTATTAGCAGTGTTCAAATAGTTGTTTATTGAGCATTTATCAGGTTATGTCAGGGCCATTTACTGCACGCAAAACACATTTTGGCTGGGAGTAAGGTGGTTGGAGTTTGAAAAAAATGATGCCTGCCTTCTGCTCCCTTTGATGCTCTGCAAGACTCAACACTTTGGTGGGCAAGCTGATTAAGCTGATATCTATGACTGCTAGGGGCTGAGCATCTCACAAGGCTGCTGTTGCATGAGGAGTGGGTCCTCCTCCCCCTCAGAAGAAGCAATGTGGATGAGGTAAGGCAATTTCAACTACAGTGCTACCCATGCCAGAACCTGGTGCATTGACTTCGATGGCACTGCCCAAACAATCCTCTGGTTCCCATATAATATGGGAAGGCACATGCACTGCTCTCCTCATTGAATGGATCATGAATATCCCTGACAATTGACACTTGTTTGTTTACAATGGCTGAAATGTCAAATCCCTTGGAAAAAATAAGAAGAAGGTTGCATCTATAATTGCAAAGCATATTTTCAAAGCTGATGAAGATCATTCCACTCTGTATGCTACAGATGCTGGGAAGTATATAATGTATGTAATCAACTGTGTCAATATGTGAGTATATTTTTTTATCACTTGGTAATTTCTCTCTACATATTATCCCAGGCTGAGGATGAAGTATCATGAACACTGTGCCTGGATGAAGAGCACTGGAAGTGGCATTATGCCAGTGGATCATGATGGCTCTGATGGGTCTGGTGGTAGGGCCAGGGAGGGACCCCCAGCAAATCTTCTCAGTATGAACTTCTTTGGCATTGGATGATGTACACTCAACACTATTGTAGATGATATCATCCATGTATTTCCACACTACAAAGAGCTCAATGCCATATGGCACAACATCCCCACTCCAGACAGTGAAACTGTTTTGTCAAGGCCAAATGTCAACCACTCTGAAAGTCTACTTATGATTATCCAGATGAAAGCAGCCAACAAGGAAGTATCTGCATATGATTTTGAAGCTGGTGCTGCTGTCAATGGCAAAGTACCTGATGTGGATGATGATAAGCTAATGGCTATAGAACAAGGTGGTAAGTCACTGATATTTATATGCCAGATGCACCATCTCATGATGATCAAGCACCTGCTTGTGTCAATGACAAGATGTCTGTGGAAGCCCCCAATGATACCCAGGTATTTTCCATTTTTCTATCATATATTACTACTTATGATAGTTGAACTTATTTAGCTGCCAGATACCCATCAAAAGTTATATGTCACCACTCTACAACTAACTTCATTTTCTGCCAGATCCAAGGGAAAGATGCTGATGTGAGACCACCGAAGTGCTTTCACACCCTACAGCCATCCACCCTCTTCTACCTCATTGATGGGCAAAGTGAGCAGCACTGGTCACAGTCCTTTGCTCTCCACAAAAAAATCCTGAATTCTGGAAGCCAGCTCACTTTGAAGCTTGAGCAGCTCAAGATGCTTGGTGAGAAACCCATGATGGACTCTATGACCCCCTCAGGCAAAGCCATGCAATATACCTGGATCATGCATCAACAGGAGCTCGAAAATCAGCATACCAAGCTCAATTATAAAAAGGAGGAGTATGAGTGGGAGGAAAGGCTGAAACTCCTCAATGTCAAGGTACATAAAGAAGAGTCTCACAAAATCTCCCAACAAATCGAGCTGCTACAAATGCAGATGCAGATGCAGCAGTGGCAAATGATGGTGGCAGTCACCTCCCAAGCTCAAGTGGCACCTGGGTTGACTCCCAGGTCCTTGTTCACCTTTCCCCCAAATCCATTCACCACTCCTACCCTCCCATTTGCCTTCAGCTCAGCTCCCACCCCTGCTTCTGTTCCTGCTTCCACTGCCATCCCCATTCCTGCTCTCACCTCTACTCCCACTTCCACCACCCTCACCATGCCTTTCATGCCCTCCATCCCACCTGCTGCTGTGCCTGACAAGTCCCCCAATGAATCCTTGTCTAAGTAGGTTTTGTATTGTCGAAGTAGGTTTTTTTTTCTGCTGTCAATCTGGCCTTTTCATTTTATTTTTATTTTCAGGTTGTATTCACGCTATCGTGTAGCACATGTTGTAAATTGTGCTTGCTATGAATACACTGACTTTTTCATTTAGTCTTCCCCTTCACTTACAATGTATTCCCTCCTATTCTTAGCTATGAACAGCTTATGCATCAACTGCATGTGGAACTGCTGTCCTGGTGTACCTGCAGGAACCACCACCACCACATGCTCAACTTCATGGGAATCATTGCTTACCTCTGCCTGCACCCAACCCAGTGAGTATTCTTTTCCGTTTTGTTCTTCAAACCTAACTATCATGTTGTGCAAAATAATATGGCACTGAATCCAGTGGACGATATACTTGATGTTGTCAGGGGTACAGATCTGTAGGCACAACTCTCACAGAGACTGAAACTGCCCCTTTAGTGCCACAAAAGCATGTTCTATGCATATGCAAACCTGTACAACAGTGGTAAGTTTCATTTTTCATGCTGGATTGTACTCACTTTTGACAGGTAAGAGTTGTAGAACTTCTGTGGTCACAACAACAGCCTGCCATGCATGGCCTTGAATGGCACCACATACCACTCTTGTGTCAGATATGTGCTATCAGCCCACATCCAATGTCTGTCCAGAATTTGACTGGGATCTTGTACCAAATGCATGCCTTGAAAAGCATATGCATCATGTATGCTCCCAGGGTGACCCAGCCCATAGTTGACGATAAGAAGGTTGTGTGGCATTACGATGACCTACCACCAACATCCAATCAGCCCTGTGTTCATTAGGTGCACATCTTATCCTACCTGACAATTCACTGAATAGCACCCCTTTCAGTTGACAAACATGTTGCTGTAAAGCAATGGCTTTGCAAATAGGTTGAATGTTGAACTGTCCACAGCAAATATGCCCCTTCTCCAAGCCTCGCATGATTTTATCTCAACAAATTTGCATGCAAGTTCAGCATTGTGGCTATCAGCATTTAGGATAAAGATAAAATTGTCATGCTGAGCAAGCAGGGTGACCATCACTTGATTGGTACAGTTTATGACTAATCTGACAGATACACCTGCCCACTGTGTGACATCTTGCGTGGATATCGCATTGCCATAGTGGCCAGCCTGATTTAGAAAGATGGCAAGCTGAATGACAATGGGAAGCTGTAAGCAATTCCCCCTTGATCTGAATATGCCATGACTGCTAATTTGGTCCAGGATACAGTCAAATATCTTGGGATCAACATGAAGCTTGTGGCAAAAAGGTGTGGGTGAAAATTGGTGAAGTGCTGAAGCAGGTGAAGCTGCAGTGCACAGATCTGTGGGATATGTTCTTGCAAGGTACAAGATAGCTGAACCTCATCCTTAAAGGCCCTGATCACTTCCAACAGTATGCGGAATTGAATATCTTTGGCAACATCCATATTGGGTGAGTCAACTGAATCAGAATTACTGTCTGATTCAAAATTGGTCAAGAATGGGGTAATCAGGCTGGGGGGGGGGGGGGGGGGGTTGATGAGAAATCGGCCAATACCCTCAAAGCATTACTCAAAAGACTCACCAGCGGATTCTCCCAGGGGACA